>BCLK01000020.1:0-105358 GCA_001748405.1 Paraphoma sp. B47-9
CATGCTTTCCGAGAACTGCAAGGCATCAAGACGGACATCTTCTGTGCTGCCGGCCTAACAATGCCCGACCGCGCCGGCCGTCAGATCAATATCGGTAAGTGAAATCTTCTAAATAGTATTCACTCCAATCGAGCCCATGCTGATCGAGGAAATGAAGGTGGATGGTCAGCTGATTCTCTCTTCGGAGTCCGCGTGTACTGGCCGGATGGTTCACCAGGCGTCAATGGTACCAATGACTGGCAAGAAGATGTCAACGCAGTTAAGCTTCAACGCGGAAGGTGGTATCCCACCGGATTGGTGATGGCGAACGGTTCGATACTCGTTGTCGGCGGCCAGGACGGCTCCAACGGACCACCAGTTCCTAACATGGAAATCCTACCTACTGTTGGACCGGTCTACGAGGCACAATATCTGCGAGACACCGACCCTTACAATCTCTACCCTTTTTTGGTCGTCCTACCTTCCGGTGGTATCTTCATTCAGTACTATAACGAGGCACGGATCCTGAACGAGGTCAGCCTAGACACGATCAAAATCCTGCCAAAAGCCCCAGCCGCAGTCAATGATCCAAGCGGCGGACGAACCTACCCATACGAAGGTACTCAAGTTCTTCTACCTCAGTATTATCCTTACGATGCACCGCTGGAAGTACTGATCTGTGGCGGCGCGGCTAAACAGCCTCGTTGGGGCCTGGACAACTGTGTGAGCATTACACCAGATACGGCCCAGCCAGAGTGGACTATTGAGCGCATGCCGTCTCGACGTGTCATGTCATGCATGGCCACTCTACCAGATGGAACATTTCTGATCCTGAACGGTGCGTTTGTGGGCGAGGCGGGTTTCGGACTTGCGGAGGATCCCAATCTCAACGCAGTGCTATATGATTCAAGAAAGCCACGCCATCAGCGCATGAGTATCATGGCGAATACGACCGTCGCCCGCATGTATCATTCCGAAGCCGTCGTGATGGATGACGGCCGGGTACTCGTCACTGGCTCGGACCCGCAGGACAACAAAAACCCGCAAGAGTATCGCATCGAGGTGTTTCTTCCGCCTTATCTGCTCAGCGGTGCACCTCAGCCTACGTTTGATATTTCCCAGAAGGACTGGATTTGGGAAGCCGATTACGCTTTTACGGTACGTTCTTCCTCCGGTGGTGCTATCAAGGTATCGTTGCTTGGTTCCGAATCTAGCACGCATGGCAGCTCGATGGGTGCGCGCATTCTCTTTCCGCGGGTTACGTGCTCCGGTAATGCCTGCGTTGTGACTGCGCCCAAAGGTCCTTATGTTGCACCAGTGGGCTGGTATCGCATGTTCATACTTGACGGTCCGACGCCTTCACATGCGACTTGGGTGAGGATCGGAGGGGACCCGGGTAGATTGGGGGAATGGCCTAACGCTGCTGCATTCTTGCCCTTGCCAGGAGTTGGGCCCATCAGCGCTGGAAATACTAAATCGACAAGATCCGGAAACATGGTTGAGCGCAGATTGAATGCTTAATCTTATTTTGGCTTTCGGACTTAGGAGCGAACTGTTTAGTACGGGATGGGAGTGGTGAGTTGGAATCCTAATTGAAGACTTATTTGTCTTCGCGTGAGGGACAGACCCATGATGAATTAATACTTGTGCAACTGCGTCATCACAAAGTGCCCTGTCCACCGAGTGCTGCCTTGTCCAATTTGTACGCTCACGAGAGGCTGTAGACCTGAGACGGGTCGGCCCACAGAAATGTAAAGCAGAGAAATGCGCTGGTCATGAGCAGGCCTATGTGATGTGGCAATGCTGAAGCAAGGCGTTGGCGTCTTTTCAATTAAATCAATGCGGCGCCTTGTGCACTTCTGGGCACTCCGCATTTAACCTCTACAAGTCAAGTGGACCTAGCTTCGTTCAATGGACTAAAACCCTTAAATTTCATCGCTTATCAACTAGCCTTATTCTACCATGTGTTCTCTCCCCAGATTTTCCATAGACTATTTTAGGGCGCAACGGTGGACGGAATTAAACTCGCCACCAATCAAGAACCATCTCCCCGCAAACACCATCCACATTTCCCCCATGAATTCGACATCCACCTTCGCCTAGCTCAGCCTTGGCTTGAAGACATCCAAGATGGGCATGAAAAGCACGGAAAAATTCCCTTCACCCGGTGCGGCTCATAGCCTGGTCCCTGGGTTCATAAGGACCTGCAAGTCAGATGAAATGAACCCAGCAACCCGGATCTAAGCCCTCGAAAGCATCAACATGAAGGCTATTGTACAAGTCGCTGCCGTCTTGGCGCTGGTCATTCCATTAACTGCTGCTGGGAATGGGAAATACAACAGGGTAACACCAGCACGGGGTTCGATCGTTGTCGACTCATCAGGGAAACAAGAGGGCAGTTATACAAGCATTGGCGCAGCAGTCCAAAACATTCTACGCAATACAACTGCCGCCCAGTCCATCTTCATACTTCCCGGCACATACAGCGAGCAGGTGTATATACCTCCGCTGGCAGGCCCACTTTCGATACAAGGCTTCACGACAGACGCTCGCACATACAAGGACAACACGGTAAGAATCCAGACGTTGCATGCACACGAGATCCAACTGACTCAATCAATGCAGGTCACCATAACCGGCAACTTGTCCCGGAAAAACCCCAACATCACCAACAATGACATGACGGCGACAGTTCGGCTCTGGACCCCAAGTGTGAAGCTCTACAATCTGAACCTCGAAAACACATTCGGCTCCGCCACATCCAGCGGCCAAGCGCTCGCGCTCAGTGCGCAGAAGACCAACCAGGGCTTTTACGGCTGCAAATTCACCGGCTGGCAGGACACCGTGTATGCAAACGAAGGGCGACAAATATATGCAAAGTCATACATTAACGGGGCAGTCGACTTTATATTCGGTCTGCGAGCGCTAGCATGGTTCGAAGACGTGGATATCGAGTCAATTGGGCGCGGATACATTACAGCCAATGGTCGTGAGGCCGAGAACAACACCAGTATCTATGTGATCAACAAGTCCAAGATTTCGGGCTCCAGTGGACCCAATTCGACTTATCTCGGCCGGCCGTGGCGTCCATTCAGCAGAGTCATTTTCCAGAAGACACAGATAAGCGATGTGGTGAGGCCAGAAGGTTGGGTTCGGTGGGACAATGTTCAGAGCACGGACAACGTGGTGTACCAGGAGTATAAGAATTTCGGGCCAGGGGCTGTTACTAGCCAACGAGCCAACTTTTCCTCGCAGCTGGATGATCCTATCAAGATTGTCGATGTGTTTGGCAAGCGCTTCGAAAAGGAGTTTTGGGTGGATGAAGACTATCTATGAAGTGCCGATGGACGAGAGGAGAACCCGAAGGGATTGATTGTGTCTTCAGGAAACCATCCAGCGAGATATGGTCCATCGCGACACAATTCAAGACCTTGGAAGGGGCATTCGCGGTGCTAGACACGAGGCCGTTTTTGCATAGCTGCTTCAATCGCGATAGATTTAATGTAATCAATTCCTCGAGCGCCTCCAAGCCTGCACAAAATTTTGATCCGTTTGCTCTTCACATCCCAGTTGGGCTATGCCACCTCCACTCGGTCCCAGATCGGCAATTGTGACCATACTTGGTCGACCATGTGCGCAAATGAAGGGAAACTTACAAGCTGCGAGCCTTTGCAATAGCTGCGTGCATTGCTCGATATCTAATTCATCGTTGAACATGATCGCCGATCTACAAGCTCTCGAATGAACTATTTCTAGCAGTGGCGGAGGACAGTGCACCAGCTTGGTGACCCAGTCTAGTGACGATGATCCACCAGTACATGACGGCGAAGGACGCAGTCGCGAGTCGCCCGCAAACTCCCACACCGTGGAGCGGAGAAGAGAGATCAACAAGGCGGGATCAGCTTTGCAGCGCTCTAGAATGACAGGAGGCACGGCTTTCACGGATAGCATAGTGCCCGCTCGCTCGGAGTCCTGCGTGGAATCCACGATATCGACCAAAATTCCCCAATTGGCGAACATTGCAGCGTGCTGGACGAGGTAACTCCGCTCTTGCTTGGAGACGGTGAATAGAAGCGACTGCTCAAGTATAGTAGAAGCAACGAGGCTTTTGTGACCGAGCGTTGATTTATAGCCCAGAGTTTTTGCAGCTGCTGGTGTGCAAAGTTGCTCATAGAGGTCTTCTACATGCACGCGCTCGTCAGCGGCATGCTGGTCGATCAGTACAAGGGAGACAGGCTTCCTGGCATGGTCTTGCTCCATGCCGTCGGAGCTGATCAACTTGACGAGGATGAACTTTCTGTCCACTTGCGCGATCACTTCGGCACGTGACAGACTTTCTCTAGATATCCTGTTCATGAACTTGCTTGAAGACACAAAAGAAGCTCTCGCCGCATCAAGCGTGGGGCAGCAGTCTGAGACGTGCGCAATATGCTTCTTAACATGCCCTAGATCGTAAAAATTAAGTTGCTCGACCGGCTTCTCGGCATTGCTGAACACAGGATTGTCCCAAGCTTTCAAGACACTGTCTAGCCAAGGGGTGGCATTCAGCGGATTTCGAGCGGTCGGAGGTTGCGACGAACCAGTGGAACCCGAAAAGGCTGTAGAGAATGTGGACATAACGGCGGGGCCACGAAGTGCAAGGCTTGCCTCTGGGATCACACAGCCAGTGCGATCATTAAGCAAATGCGATTTCCTTGTCAATGGGTCTGTCCAACGTATAGCGCCATCGACAAGCTCCTGGGGCGCTATCAGCGGTTCACATGCTTGCCTGTCTTGTGTACTTCCCTGCGGTACAGGCTGCACTGCGATACCAGCAGCCGTAGCGGAGGGACGGTGGCTTGTTGTCTGTATTTTTTTGTCATCGGGCTTGCAGACCGCCGACGCCTCAGTCGTCATTTCTGAATAGCTGGGATGCGGTACCAGAGGGCTGAAGAAATCGGCCTTCCCACTCTTGATGCGTGACCAATCTGCGAAAGCGTTGCGACGAGTGGATCTAGATGGCTCTGCTGAGCCGGCTGTTGCAAGTTGGTGTCGTTTCGTTGGAGTGTTTCGAGGCATGTAGCCCCTGGAGCGCTTTGTGGCTGACGTAACCCTGTCTACAGTACCTTGATTCGAGTGCGACTTAGATGGCGACACACTCTCACGTGCGGCCTGATCAGTACACAATGCTCTAGACCGACTACTGCGGATGGCCTGCTGTTGACGCGTGCTTGGGCGAAAGTGGTGCGCGGACAGCCACTGCGTGATCAAAGCTTCCAGAACTTGTACAATGGTGTGCAGATTGGCCTCGTCTTCGATGTCATGATGTTGTTGAAGGCTCGCATCCTGCCTCTCATGGAGCGAGATGCGCAGGTGAAACATGGGATGTTTGTCAACTCCTTTCCGTGCCCGCATTGGTTCTTTGGTGGAACCGTTCCTCCTGAAAGGCTCTTGCAGCTGTCGACTGCTTGTATCGAGACCGCTCACGCCAGCATCCTCATCGAGGGAGCCAAAGTCCGAGAGTCGAAAGAGGCGATTGATATGGCTGTATAGCTCGTTGTGCTGAAGCTCCGAAAGTATTGGCCGAACACCAAAGGAAATGAACTGTACGCTCCTGGTTGGTGCAGGGTCCAATGAGATGGCGCCACTGATCGAAATTGTGTCGACTGAAGCCGAAGCCGGCACCCACGAAGTCCAATCGTCGACAGAGATGCAGTCGGCTTGGGTAAGAACGGTGAGCAGATGGTTCAGACGTGTTGATGGCTGCCTGTCGACACGAGTCTCGGTTGTGTGTGCAGCATCTGCGGTGTTGAAATTGAAGATGACATGGTTGTCGGCGTCTCGACACTTCAGTGATACACGGCCGCCCCAGCTGAGCAGCAAGCCCGTGACGTTGGCCTTCAGAGACGTCCAAAGTCGGCCATGCTCCATGCTGTCTTCAAAGAGCCGTGCCCGTTGTTTGACACGCACGGGCTGGTTACCGAACAAGTTTCGGACCGTAACGCGGGTGCCGTGTCCGCCGGGAAGCTCACTGTGGGCGGCAGCGGGCATTTGCCTGTCGACGGGGCGGGCATGGTGGTATGTGAGCGAGTTGTGGGAGCGGTGGCGGTGGTGGCGCGAGGTGATGCACAGGAGGGACACGGCGGAGAGCGAGGCCAGGAAGGTGCCATTGCGGCCGAGCAGCGTTCCATGGGCGTGTTGCTTGGAGGTGTCTGCGAGGGTCAGTGGCAGGCAACTTCTTATGTGCGCGTGCATGTGCGCGCGAGCAAGAACCGACAGTGTAGCTTGCCCAGCCCGCCGTCTTCTGCAAACTCTAGCGGCGAGATACCCAGCCCATCGTCTTGCACAGTGCAGGCCCCGCGCGCGAAATCGACGGTGGCGTCGACTTTAGTGGCCTGCGCATCGAGCGCATTCTTGAGCAGCTCGAGCACAACGCCCGCCAGGGACACAATGGCCGTCGACGACTTGATCTGGGCTACCACATCGGCGGGCAGCGGCAGGATCGCACAATCACGGGTCATGGCGCAGGCTGGAGACGGCCGTGTGCTGCCTTGTCGAGTCCGCGGGCATGATGCATGCCATAGCGTACAATACGTGAGGTGTCGAAGGTGAAGACATGTGTATGTGTGCTCTGGAAGCTGTGGGGCCATGGCGTCGCGGCAGGCACAAGCGCGCGTCATTGGCGTCCGTGCAGCGGGCAGCCGCAGAAGGGTCCACCCGCTGACTGCACCTCCCTGCAGTTATGGGAAGGAGATTCACGTAGCCAGTAACGGGAGATAGTTCAGGCTGCATCCGATTTGATCATCGACGACGGCACCACCACTGCTAGCGCCGCATCACACCGTGTCCGCTCTTCTGCAGCTGCCACCGCACAGCACAGCACAACAAACCACAACACACCACTCCACACCACGTGGGACATCCCTGAGCGCATCCACAACCTCGCGCTACAACATGGCCACGGCCGATGCCGCGTCGAGACCCCATGGTATGTCCTCCACCCTCCCGCGCATCGCCACTGTTGTATACTTGTATACTAATGCGTCGCCCTGAAGACCGCCAGGCGCGCAAACGGCCCTTTGCGGGCTGGATGAAGCGCCTCGCCAACCTGAAGCCCTCGTCGTCCGAGTCGCCCAGCGGCTCCGGCAAGAAGAGCAGCGGCACCGCGCCGCCCAAGACGAAGAAGACGGCCAAGAACAACCCCTACCCGGAGTCGGGAATCGTCAACGAACATGCCCCCGGCCGCCTGTCATACTCAACGCCCGGCACGCCGCGGTCCAAGGAGAGCTTCACGTCGGCAGAAGAGGGCATGTCGCAGCAGCAGCGCGCCCTCGCAAAGAGCAACCGGTCCACCGCACCCACCGTCGCCACAGTCCCAGAGACAGTCCACTCGGCGCGCTCCAAGGCCGACACGGGCAACAGCCATTTGATGGGCGGAGGCAGCACCTTCTCGTCCCCAAACGCCTCGGAGCACTCGCTCACCACCACCCTGACCACCATCCAGTCCACCGCCCCGTCCAATGTGCTTGGAGCCGCCCACACGCCGGCTCCGACCGCCAATGGCGCCCCCGTGCACTTCTCACATCAGTTCCCAACCGTCTCCCCCCCGGTTTCGGCGATACCGCCGCATCTTGCCCCGCAACAGCAGCCAAACTCGTACCAGGGCGCCACGGCAAACAACATTTTGACCGACAATGCGTCAATCTTGACCTTGGCCTCGTCCTCCAAGCGACGCCGCCGCAACTCGCTCGATACAAATGCCTCGGTGCGAGCGCTGGCTCCATCCTCCCATTACGGCGGCAGTCGGGAGTCCCTACCACTGAGTGTTCTGTCAGGCACCGCCGATACTATTTACTCGCCCTCAAACAGACCCACCAACGTTGGCGGCTTCGCCAATGCTGAGCGCGCAAGTGTGTACTCAGCGTCCGGCGTGACCGCGCCAGTGTTGAGTAGCGAGCGCAACAGCTACTATGCAAACAAACAAAATGCAGACGGCCTAAGCATTCGAAGTGGGCTACTAGGCCATGGTCGCACCGATAGTATCAGCAGCATCAGAGCCACTCCTACCAGCCCGCTTGCGAGCCCGAGAGATCCGCCCGGCCCGGGGAAGATGAGTCGACGCAGTTCAGACTGGAAGGATGCCAGGGAAGCCAGTGACGAGGATGACACAACGGCAAGTCCATCCAATGCGGAGCATGACGACAAGCTCGCATCAAGGACCATGCATTGAACGGTGAAGATGCAAGGCGACATGTTTGGGCCACCGAAGAAACTGCGCTGGAAAAATCATTCCTGCATGTAAACCGTAGGCCTGCTGTTATATACCCGAATGCCATTACTTCAACGCCTGCCACACGCACAAGTGTAGCAGGTGAAAACTGTATTAGAATATATGTACCAACGCAATGAGACCCGAAAACCCTGATAAAAATGCGGTAGCCAGGTCAATTAAACGTTGAGGATCTTTCTTGGAACATTCTTAGAGGGCTTGGAGCGAAACTGGTGAGTTCGTGCAAGCGTGACAAATTGGTTCCTGACAGGCGCAAGCACCACAGACTGCTGAAGCGCTGTACAATATGAATACAACGCCACACTCCTTGTCTCTCTAGTCGAGAGGACATACAGTGTGGAACGGCAGTAATTACAAGGTGCGGTCATCTCTGCTGCTAGCAGTCACAAAGTTGTTGCGTGCAGGAGGCTCTGGGTTGCCAGCCTTCGAAAAATTGTCCTAGTCGTGTTTTCCACGTGTGCCGCTAGTCCCCTTTTGTACCTCTCCAGACCCTGACTGATGAGCCTCCTGAACTCAACACAGCCCTGATTATATCGCAACCAAGAGCCCCGCAAAAGTGTTACGGGTTGAAGTAAATAGCATGTCTCTTTCATCACCACGGCAATTCTTCCACGGCAGGTGATGCTTCGCCGTGTTTTCCGCTTTCCTCCGGCCTTTCGCCGTCGAGTGCGGCGCACACGGCTCATGACCATGTTCATAGCCCTATTCACGACACTTGCGTTCCTAGCGCCCTTCTACATCATCTACAAGCCGCCGGGTCTTCTCATTCGATACTTCCAGCACCGCTGGCCGGATGTCCTATGGCACGTGCCACTGCAAGAGAAGGTCGTGGCGCTCACCATTGACGATGCTCCCACGGGATTCACGCATGAAATCGTGGACGTATTGCAAGAAAACGATGCAAAAGCGACGTTCTTCGTTATTGGCGGCCAAGTGCCCGGCAAAGAAGAGACGCTTAAATATATCGTGCGAAGTGGTAATGAGCTTGGCAATCACGCTATGCACGACGAACCATCGCGATCGCTATCGCCTGCACAGCTTTCTGAACAACTCGCGCAGGTAGAAGGCTACATAAACACCACATACGCAGCACTGGACATCCCTCGCGCGCCGTTCAGATTCTTTCGCCCGGGATCAGGCTTTTTTAGCTCAGACATGCGGGCTACGATCAAGGCTCTAGGCTTCCAGATGGTCCTGGGAAGTGTGTATCCGCACGACCCTCAGATTCCGTATGCCGGTGTCAACGCGCGACATGTCCTCAGCATGGTGCGTCCTGGCGCCATTATCATTTGTCACGATAGAAGGAGCTGGACTTTGCCCATGCTGAAGAAGATTCTTCCTGAGCTTAAGAGGCGAGGCTATCGAGTCACGACGGTTACAGGGTTATTGCAAGCAAGGTAGAACGGCCTTGGGACCTGAGCATAGACCTGGTCGATGACGCTCAGAATAAGCCGTTTTCATGCCGTAAGCATGCGAGTGTCTAGCACAAATCAAGCAAGGGGTAGACGCGTGTTGCGGCAAGATATCTGGAGGCATATCAGAAGAGAGTGATGTTGGGGCGAGCAACGTACGGATGGCATGCAGCTCGCGCTTTGTCGCGTTCTGGCGCGCAGCTAGGTGGGTAGTACTACATTGGAGAACGACCCCTTCACGAGCTAGTGGTCTTGGTGGAAATTAGGCCCCGGTCGGTTATTGATGGGATCGAAGAAGACCGATTCGAGACCGAGTGCAGAGAAAGATTGAAGGAAATAACAAGCTATCATAGATCATATGTTTTATTACGGCAACCTCTCCCATAGTCTAACGCCTGGCAATAGTCTTTGAGTATGCGAGGATCTCTTCATTCAGCTTTGTCTACTTATCTCGTAGCATGCAAGCATCACAAAGCCTTCCTTATCGCACTCTTAAAAGGAATAATCTGCACCTTGCTCAAATCCCACACCCCATTCTCAACATACACATCCTTCTTCAGCCTCTCCACGACCTCCTCTTCAGTCTTTGCGCCAATCAGCATAGCAGAGCCCTTCATTTTCGGTGATCCAGAGTCTCCTTCTTTGACAGGCTCTTCGAGCATCGCACCTGCAAAGCTGTTTGTAAGCACAATGAACGCTAGCAAAGGCAGAGAAATTCACGCACCTCCCCATAGCCACATGTCGTCCCTATCCTGCTTGAGACCTTCCAAGTGCTTGGGACGGACGGATAGTCGTTTGTCCAGCGCGCCGGCGAAATCCGGAAGGATGACGAGCCATTCTTGAAGCGGTGCTGCGGCTGAAGCCATTGTGCGAGGACGGTGATTGTGTCGAAGAAGATTTTGGGTAATAGGGCGATGGAGGGCGATGGTGGAACGAAAAGCAGGGCGGAGGAAGAGCATAAGAAGCGGTACACAGTCACTGTGTAGGAGATAGTGGGGCAATGTGGAGAACAAACAATGCGATTGAACCGGCGACCGTGACCTGGTGGCGTTTCGGTGTGATCCTCTGGATGCGTGCCAATATTTACAAGCGTGACCGAGCTTCTAACTTTGCAATCTGACGAGTGGTGCCGTGCTTGTACTCTGTAAGGCGCACTTTCATGACACCTGAAGGGCGCTATATGCGGGGCAAGAGTCGCATATGCCGGAACTAATCCGCACAAGCGGAGCGGCTATAACGCACGAATCAAATGACCACAGGCGAAGCACATACAGGTCGACTGCCAGAAGAATGATTGTACAATATGCGCAATGTGATTTGGTATGTAGCTGATCGTATTAGAACTAATGTGAAGGCAATACAGAACTCATGAGCTCATCCTCCCGCGTTATCCAAACCATGAACATGAAGACCGCCAACGCCAAGCACAAACACTGTAGTGTCACAAGAGAGTGAATCGACAGTTGCCTGCCACCTCGTCTAATGCAGAGCTGTGCCTATTAAATGAATCTACCCACTACACATGACACAGGATTCTGGGTTCTCTATCGAGCAGGCGAGCACAGCATCGGCGTAGATGTCGCCATCTCGGCCTTTGGTGTCGTCCTCTGCGTCTTCGTCTTGTTTGGTTTTGGTCAGGGCGTCCTCGTCAGGTTTGCTGACAGGATCTGACGCAAGGACCTTGGGACTATCGCCTTCCTCGATGTCTGCCTTGAATGGCTTACTAGCGAGAGCGTTCTCCGTTACAGCACCTTTCGGCTCTGATGCTGGAGGAGGGGTCGCGACGGGTGTCGGGACTCCATTGGCATCCACAGCGCCGTTGGGTGCCTCAGTCGCGTACATGGGACGTGGTGCAGGAGAAGGAGAAGGTGATGTTGTGGTTGTGCCGTTTTGGAAACCTGGCTGACGACGCGTCTTCGGCAGAGCTCGCGCGATGTTTGTGTCTGCGACCTTCAATGCCTCCTGATCGACGGTGAATTGAATGGGAGCCGAAGCAGCCATAGTGCGGAGATAGTACATTCCAGTCTTCAGCCCAAGCTTCCAGCCGGCAAAATGCATCGAAGTGATCTTGCCCATGGTCGGCTCCTTCATGTGAATGTTCAAGGACTGAGACTGGTCGATGAACGCACCACGGTCGGCAGCCATCTGGATGATGGTGCGCTGCGAGATCTCCCACACTGTCTTGTACAGAGTCTTCGTCTCTTCAGGGATGTTGGGAATCCTCTGAATGGAACCGCCATCGGCGATGATACGGTTCTTCATGTTCTCAGACCACAGTCCCATGTCAACGAGATCTTTCAAGAGCCAGGGGTTGACGACTTGAAACTCGCCGGCCAGCACACGGCGAGAGTAGATGTTTGACGTGTAGGGCTCGAAGCACTCGTTATTCCCAAGAATCTGAGACGTAGATGCGGTCGGCATGGGTGCAACCAAAAGAGAATTGCGAACGCCGTGCTGTGCGATCTTGTCCTTCAGCGAGGCCCAATCCCAGAGATCAGTGGGTGTGACGTTCCACAGGTCGTACTGAAGCTGGCCTTGGGAGATAGGAGAACCTTCGTATGTCGCGTAAGGGCCCAGCTCCTTAGCAATGTCGCAAGATGAGGTGAGGGCCGCGTGGTAGATGGTCTCGAAGATCTGGATGTTGAGCTTCTTGGCCTCGGGCGACTCGAAGGGCAAGCGTAGTGCCAGGAAGGCATCAGCGAGACCCTGAACACCGAGCCCGATAGGTCTGTGACGGAAATTGCTGCGACGTGCTTCCTCTACTGGGTAGTGGTTGACTTCGATGATCTTGTTCAAGTTGCGGGTAACAACTTGGGTGACTTCGTGGAGTTTGTTGAAGTCAAACTCCCCGCGCTTATAGTCCACGAACGAGGGGAGCGCGAGCGAGGCGAGGTTACATACCGCTACCTCATCAGGAGCAGTGTACTCGACGATCTCGGTGCAGAGGTTAGAGCTGCGAATGGTACCAAGATTCTTTTGGTTGCTCTTCCGGTTGCAAGCATCTTTGTAGAGCATGAAAGGGTTACCAGTCTCCGTCTGAGCCTCAAGGATGGCATACCAGAGCTTTTGGGCGCGAACAGTCTCCCGACCACGGTTGTCACGTTCGTAACGATGGTAGAGCTCCTCGAACTCATCACCATACACGTCGGCAAGACCAGGGGCTTCGTTGGGGCAGAATAGCGTCCACTCACCATTCTCCTGAACGCGCTTCATGAAAAGGTCTGGAATCCATAGTGCGTAGAAGAGGTCACGGGCACGAACTTCCTCTTTGCCATGGTTCTTGCGAAGATCAAGGAAACCGAAGACATCAGCATGCCATGGCTCCAGGTAGATGGCGAAGGCGCCAGGGCGCTTGTTGCCACCTTGATCAACATAACGAGCCGTGTTGTTGTAGACACGAAGCATGGGAATGAGACCGTTCGATGTACCATTGGTGCCACCGATGTAAGAGCCAGTGGCACGGATACGGTGAACGTTGAGACCAATACCGCCAGCGGTCTTGGAGATCAAGGCACAAGTCTTGAGTGTGTCGTAGATGCCATCAATGCTGTCCTCCTTCATGTCGATGAGGAAGCAGGACGACATTTGAGGATTTGGTGTGCCCGCATTGAAGAGGGTAGGCGAAGCGTGTGTGAAGTACTTTTGCGACATGTAGTCGTAAGTCTCAATCGCCTTCTCGATGTTCTCTCCATGGATGCCGACAGCCACGCGCATCAACATGTGTTGTGGGCGCTCGGCAACCTTGCCGTTGATGCGGAGAAGGTATGAGCGCTCGAGCGTCTTGAAGCCAAAGAACTGGTAGTTGAAGTCACGGTCATAGACGATGGCTGAGTTCAGCTCCTCGGCATGCGACTGTACAATTTTGTAGACAGCATCTGATATCATAGGCTGGCTTTTGCCGTTCTTGGGGTTGATGTAGTTGTACAGGTCTGCCACAACGGCCGAGAATTGCTTCTTAGTCTGTTTGTGGAGGTTGGACACGGCGATGCGTGCGGCGAGGATGGCGTAGTCGGGATGTGTAGTGGTCATGTATGCCGCTGTCTCGGCCGCCTGCAGTGGGTCAGTGCAAGCGAAGCGTAAAAGCCCAGGGGACATACCAGGTCGTCGAGCTGGATGGTGGTTACACCCTGGTAGACGCCAGAGATGACCTTCATGGTGATGGCGGCCGGGTCGACATGGTCGGGGTCGAGGCCGTAACACAGCCTCGACACTCGTGCGGTGATTTTATCGAACTGCACGCGTTCCTTGCGTCCATCTGGTGTGGGTGCGCGTCAGTCTGGTGTCGGCATGCAGCAGCGAACAGGGGTGCGGGCAGTGGTGGTGCAAGAAGGACACAGGACGAGAGGACTTACCGCGCTTGAAGACAAACATGTTGAACGTGCAAAGAGGGGAGTGTGTGGGTACAGTGGTGGGTGAGGGATGGGTGCAAATCGTGGAGGAGAGGGGTGGGCGGCACTTAAATGGAAGACGCGTCAAAACAAATGCACGGTTTCGCGTCGCGTCGCTAGCTTGGCCATTTGTAAGGCGGGCTAAAGTGGTTGCAGCTTGCAGGGAATCCCGCTGTGCCGGGAGAATATCGGCGCCCCGATCTTTTCACGACGGAACTGCATCACGACCCTCGGTACCACCCAACCCACGACCCCAGCACCAATTGCCCAGTATGGCGGGCGGTCACATGAAGTACCGCCATCTGAGCCGCTCATCGGCGCATCGACAGGCGCTGCTGCGGAATCTCGTCACATCGCTATTCAAGCATGAGTCGATAGCAACAACATGGCACAAAGCGAAGGAGGCACAGCGGCTGGCCGACCAGCTTGTGACACTGGGCAAGAAGAACACGGAGGCGACGCGGCGGAGGGCGCGCCAGATCTTCTATGTACGGTTCCCTATAGTCGCTACCGACGGCATGCTGATGGCGTCTAGGAACCAGACGAAATGGTACCGAAGCTCTTCGGACCCATCCGCGAGCGCTATGCAATGAGACCTGGTGGATATACGCGCGTGCTGCGCATTGAGCCTCTGAAAGAAGACCAGGCAGAGTCGGCCATCCTCGAACTGGTCGATGGTCCGCGGGACCTGCGGTTCGCCATGACCGCTAAAACCCTGGCGCGGATACCAGAAAACGCGCAGTTCAACGAGAAGACGGCAGAGAATGTTAAGAAGGTTACGCAATTCCGAGAGGCAGGCATGGACTCGTTGCGGGACATGGTTAGCCAGCTGCGACTGCATAAGGATATGGACAACCGGATACTTCCGCCACCCAGGAAGGTGTATCCGGAGCCGAAGATGAAGAGAGAGATGCACTACTACGAGGAGACGGACTTGTACCGCCTGCCGAACCCGGTCTCCAAAGTAGAGACTACGGGCCGAACCAAGACGCAAGAAGTGCAGCCCGAAGTGCCTCGTGATAGTCACAAGCGCCCGCAATCAAGACGAACGAACACCGCATGATTGGAGTCGGCGGCCGTGGTCAACATAGCAAAATCGGACTCTCGTGCTTGCAGACAAGGACAAGCCTGCGCGAGGTACGTTCTGTGAGTCGTGCATAACCCGAATCAAATCTACCGCGAAGGTCCCTTTGTTCTGAAGAGCTGCCTCGGGCATCGTAGCAGGGTTTGCCTAATCAACAAAGTCATGGCATCAATTGCAAGCTCGAACATAGGGTCTTCCGTAGCTTCAGAGAGCTTCAAGGGAGACTGAAAGTAGCCAGAACCTCAGATCTGTTTGGCTTCCATATCTTAGCCAAGTCAAATTTGAGAAGATTAAGCTAAGCAGCCATAAATGATTGCATCACCTGTAGTTCCTCCGCTTTTGACGTGACTACTCCATGCCGCTTCGAACGTTGTTACGCTGGGGTACGCCTCACGTGATGATCGCCCGTGCTTCGACTGGGGTGCGTAGTGCTAAGCCGCATTGGCAGGTCAAGCTTCCCCCACATTTGACCGCCGTGACGTACCTGAAAATCAGCGCGTCGGAAGTGCATGGAGCAGAGACGCCATTTTCTACTGCAATTTCATCATGTGCGCAATCGCTAGTGCACAGGCCAGACTGGAGTCAAGCCAAGCGGGTCTGCCATGCCGCATTGAGACGACTGAAGCTGGTTTGTGGGCGCGCGATCGTGAAATCGACGGTTGGCGTTGACGTCACTCGTCGTCAGGTGCATACCGCTATGCAACCAGAGGGTACAAAAGCATCCACATTCCTTGTCTCCTGCCATCATCACCCACTCGCCGTAACTCGAGATACCAAAAAAGCACACTCCTCCATCAAAAAGATCACTCTATCACCACAATGGCCTCCCTCCACTGTAAGCATACCCCTCCCGCTACCCTCGCACCGAGTCAATTCGCAGTATCGCATTGGTTGCGCCCTCATAATGCGTCGCCATGAATATGTTGTGCAGCTTCGTAGAAACGTCCACAAAGTCTAATTCGATTATCTAGACCTTCCCCCGGTCAAGCCCTCTGCCATTGCTCTCGGCACGGCATTCAACCACGCTGTATCTCTCGCTGTCCTCGGACCCGTCTTTGGTGACGCCTACCGTCGCGCGCAGCAGGCCAACTCCAAGGAGGAGTACTTCCACAGCAAGGAGGCTGCTACCGCCGCCGCTTCGTGGGGTAGCTCCATTGTCGGCTCTGCTCTCCAGACATATGGTGTTGGTGCTTTGATCAACGCTACTGGCACCCTCACCTACAAGGGCGCGGCTTACCTCGGCTCTTTGATCTTCTTCGCCTCGGCTGCTCCTTCGGTACGTAGTTTGCATTTTTCCTCTACTGTTCACAACTCTAACCTTTCTCAAGATCGTCTCCCAAGTTGTCACCGAGAAGCGTCCGCTTGACACCATCGCCATCGGTGCTGTCGCTCGTGTCCTTGAAACCGTCGGCCTCAGCTTGTTCCTCACCTACTGGGGCACCCGCACCAACCCCTTCGATTAAGCGTTTCGTCTAGGAAAAGCTGTGAAGGAGTTTGGGGATTCTTGTCTTGGGGCTAAGATTGAGTGATTCAGTCCATCGCGATGACACAGATGACATGAGATGTGAAGAGCTACCATCAGTGGCAAACTTCGATTACGATATGTAACATTACCTCAATGAAAAGGTTTAATTTCAAATGTGTGCTCTTACCCGTATCGTCACGGAGCGACAACGTTTGATGGAACTTATTCGGAAGCATACCATGATTTTCGCGCAGTGAGTCCCAACAGTAGCCCCCTCGACGCTATATTAGTGAATGTTTGTCGTGATTTTGAAGGGCATGTTGCGAATACACACGACCTCCTCCAAATCATGAGTACCTTCCAGCTGTCACAGCCTTTGGTGGGGCTTGAAGTGCTCAATACATTGGAGCTATGCTATTCCATCCCGCCACACACTGACTCTTACAGTGGTTCCCAGTTGGTAGGCCACTTTAAGGTTGGATTCCTTAACTACAGTAGAAAGCTTATGTTACTCCCAAATTCGCTCGCTTAGCTCTGGCGCTGCTGATGTTGCAATGCCCAGGATGTTCTTGCTGTCGCCTGTCCAAGCTCAGCGAGGAAGCAGCGAAGTTCGAGAATTGAGCTTGTTAGTCATGTTTGTGTATAAGCTACGTCACGACAACGTAGCCGGACGTGCCAGGCTCAAGGTTTACTATTTGGCGTATGTGACTGCAACCTGTCGACATCTCTTGCAGTGTGCTAGGCTTGGTTTCTAGGTACAAAATAAGAAAAAAAAAAGCCACACACGACCCCAGATACCACGACGCAGTGGCAAAAATCAACTCCCCCGGAAAGGCTCGAACTTTCAACCTCCTGATGGAGCTACCATTGCATGGATAACAGTCAGACGCGCTAGCCAATTGCGCCACGGAGGATATTGAGAAGACTCAAGATTGGCGCAAGTTGCGCCGCGGCTTTTGGTCGAGATGGTCATGCTGAAGATTAGCTCACTTATATTCTCATTGCGTAGCAAAATATTGATTGAGCTGCTCTGGTCTGCATACTCGTTGGGCGGCTAAGGAAAGATTTGCAGTGGTACGAAACTAGCTGTGGTGGGGCAGATCGTCCCATCCCGGATAACTTGCGCATAATATCGCCGGCTGGCCTCTTCATGCTGCAACACCACGGCTAGAGCCTATGTGGTATCGGAAACACATTGGGCGGTAATCATTGTTGCGTATGTATGGACAAGGTCTGCTGGATTGAAAGGCACAACCGTCTGGCTCGGAGTCTTCATTACCACTGAAATATGTACACTGCAAAGCAACTAGCACCAGGAGAGCTGATAGTGAGAACAGTGTCGGAATTGCTAGAAGCTTTTAACCCACTCTGCATCCCCGCTGTACGACGACGATTCACGCCTTCCTTCCTATAGTTGGTGGAACGTGAATCAGGGAGAGGTGGCACGCAGCTAAGTCCGGTCTGCTAGCACTGATTAGCTAACAGCACCAACAGCGTAGGTACAACCATTCACATTATCCTTTAATTGCGTTCAGTCGCCCAGGTGCTACTCATCTTCTTCGAGCACTAATGCCATGACCCGTAATGCGATGAAGATGGGCTCCCGCGTCGACGACAAGGCATGCTTCTGAAGAAACGCTGCGCTTCGCTCAGCAGGCTCGTTTCGACAACGGCATGCTTCTTGAGGAAACGGTGCCAGTCTCTGCAAGTCGATGAGGGTCGATTAGGGTCTGACTTTTACCCCTGACTACACCGAATGGTGAGGTTATAGATTTCTCCTAAAGGCTACATCATCAACACGGAAATGAGGAACCTACTAGTGAACGACTGCACTGCACCTTTGCAGCTCCGATGGGACACCAGATCTACCTCCTTCGGAACTTCTTTTATGGGCAGCGCAAATATATGACCACTTCTAGAATAGCAAAGACAATCTTAATGTGGAAGCCTAGAGGCCTCTAACCCGTTATAAAGGCAGTACTGCGGACGTAAGTACATGCGAGGGCATTCAGGAGTATCCTGCTAGAGCTACCTAGGTGCAGTAGTGTCATAGTGACACAACTCTCTTCCGATACAAGTCTTTCGACGGTGCCTGCAACAGTCAATGCTTACTCTGCTACGAGATACTTTGGCTACTTCAAAGTAGTGTATGTTGACAACACTAATAGAACACCTTATGTGCTGCTACTTTAGTAATTAACATAAGTGCAGCGAAAATATATCGAAGTGCTGACAGAGCTCTACTTACCTTACGCATGTAGTAGCTAGGAGGTCTTCAGTGCATTATATGATTGGCAGTACGCACGCAAGGGCCTTCACGAGTGTCTCACTCAATATGTCTAGATGTAGTAGTCTTATAAATTAGCGCCCTACTAATACTACGCAAAAGCTATGCACCCTGTCAAGTGTAATAAGAAGCTACGGTACGCAGAATAGGCTTATTCCAGCAACAACACATTCTTGAAATAGCCCTGATAGGTCAAGGCAAGATATATTCAGCCGCTCGGTTTTGCTTGCTATTCGGCCGGTTGTTATTTCTTAGCAGTTTCTAGACATCTCCGCATCTCTTTGTAGGGGTAGGTTAACACACAAAAAAAAATTAAGAAGATCTTCTGAGTAACTATAACAACTTCTTCTTATCAGCACGTGAATGTATCTTGCCTCTATTATCAAAAGCTCGACTCTCCAGGCCAATACTATGCAGGGTGCACGACCAAATAGCAAAAGTACGCAGCCGAATATATCTAGCCTAAGTCAAGGCGCATCTTCGAATAAATCTAAGACCCATCCTGACGTTGATTAGGGAAGGGCCTTGTAGGGAGTAGACGCACAACTTATCTCGGCATCCACCTCTCACGTAGGGCCTGGGAGCATCGAGTCCTGGGGCTTTCATCATGGCAAGATATATTCGGCCGATTACTATCACTCAGCAGCTCCTGAACGTCTCCGCACCTCTTTATCGGCGTAGGATAACACAAAACAAATAATTATGGGCCTCCAGGCTACCATAAAATTGGCCTCTTAGTAGCACGTGAATATATCCAGCCTGCATTATCAAAAGTACTTGGTGAATATCTGGAAGACTGCCATGCAGTGTGCACGACCGAAGAGCAAAAGCAAACGGCCGAATATATTTGGCCTTCGTCATTATTCCTCGAGGAGTCTACAATCATAATACATAATTTGCCAGATACAGGCGTCATGTCCTCGAGGGACTGTCCGGTCTATCAAGGTGTTCTTCACCGCGGCCATCCATTTGCGCCAACATCAATCCTCTTTCCTCGTCCTCGTCACCCCTTTCCCTCGAGTTGACCTTGCTTGGGTCCTCTTTGTGCATGGCCACGTATATTGCGGAGCCAAGAATCAACGATGAGCCGACGATCGACAGCGCCCCCGGTGTTGTACCCCACACTACTTTATCGAATGTAAGAGCGAAAAGCATTTGCATGTACACCATGTTTGTTGCACGTGACGATTTTTCATACTGCAGTCCAGCGGCGAGAAGGAATTGCTGGGAGGCGTTAGTAGTGCACAAGTCTGGGCAGTGAGGTATCTCATACCATGACGAAGCCACAAATACCAAGAAAGATCAGGTAACACCAGTCTTTGAAATATCGCGGAAGCAAGAAGCCTACACCAGGCACAGTGAACATGGCTACAATACTGACGATGGTGCACCATGTTGCAAAGTAGTTGACTGAGATCAGCGGGTGTGCGCGCCTGCCGATCCAGCGGATCGTTGTGTATGCACCGGCTGCGCCTAGGACTCCGAGCATGGCGATTCCTACTGCTGTTGCTCGCTGGGTTGGTGTCACGGCATCGTAGTCTGCCGCAAGTCGATCAGGAGACACCGTGGTCTGATTTGAGAGGACAAAGTCTCCATCGCCGCTCGCAGCAGGGACTGGATCGCTGGGCCGTGAAGAGAATACCGCGAAGGGTCTCGCTATGATGACGACACCGAACAGAGAGACGTAGGCGGCAATCTGTTCCATACGAGTGAAAGGCTCATTGATGAGATAACTGCAGGCCCAGCATGCGAGGCTGGGTGCTAGGAATGTGATTACTGTCGCATCGGCGAGAGGAAGGTATAGCAGTGAGTCTACGAATATCAGATGCGCACACGGGACGGGAAGGGTGATGGGAAGTACTAGAGTCTCAGAATGGCAGATCACGTAGCGATCTGTGATTGCAGTCCAATAGCGCCCCAGAAAGCATGCCGGAAGTGCGACTTTGACACAGGAGTTACTGTTCCCATCACCATGTTGGAGCACTTACAGTACATGCCAAAAACCCCGAAGAAACCAGACAAGCCACGGGCAACTAGCAGCGGTCTAACTTCACGGAGACCAAATGGGAAATGCTCAATCTTTTTGCGCCACATGTAGAGTGATGCGCAGACTACGGTAATGAACATCCTGGCAAAGAGAATTTGAAAAGGATGATAGCCTTTGCCTGGAGACTGTTAGCGCCCTGTGATCCAGTGGCAGTTTCACAAAGCCAAATAATACCATCGTTTCCTTCCATTTCGAGCATGCGTGTAGTCACATTCATTAGGGTGCCAAACAGCTGTGATATCAAGACAAGGGCCAGGCCTTTGTTTGCGACCCAGAAAAGTTGCAACCTGGCCAGCGCAGTCGACGGGGGTACCGGTGAACGGGAAGCTCGTCTCCGGCCATAATGGGTCAGGTGTGCGGGAATGCGACCCAGACGATCACGGTCCGCATCGTCTGTGGAGACGAAGGAGGGATTTGGAGAGGAGACACGGATTGCCCCGCGGTCGTCGAGACGAGGCGGGAGCTCGGGCTTATTCCCGGGGTCAAGGGTTGACGTAGGATATTCTTGTTCGCCGGGGTCGTAGAAATGCTGTGCATCCTCTTGCACCCTCTTTGCAAGGACTGGCAGGGTCATAACGCTGCAGGGAACGGTCCTAGAGAGGATGAGGACGAGATGTTAAGGATGAGTCCTAGGGAAGAGTACGGCGGGTACGCTGAGAGGCGACTGGGGCCAGGACGACGCGCTATTCGAAAATCAGGAAGGCGCGAACTCGTGCCAGCGAGTAAGGCTTTCCGCGAGACGACTCCAGGCCCAGCATCATCATACTGACGCTGCGTGCACATTGGCTACCGCCGCCATGTTGAGACGTGTATCTCTGGTCGCGCAAACTCGCGCAATCTTAACGCCCTTCAGACGGGTTCAACAGGACCCCAGCTCTTTATGGCACCCGTACTTTGCGTGCTCGATGAGGATGTATGTTGGCTTATCCGACGACGCCATGGAATATTTACCCCGCTTATCTCCGTGGGCCGCAAACAAATCTCAACCACAGAAAAGTCGCCCGAGGAGGTGCGCTGAAGTGTCCAGCTGTGCAGCAATACTGTGTAGGAATGGGTCGAACCATGAAGCTTTCACGAAATCCACATCGGGAATAACATGGTTTAAGATGTTGGGAGAGCCATGGGAGACAACAGCCACCAATATCGTGCATGGCTAGCCGAGTGTGATATTGTGTGAAATGCAGCTCCCTTGCCAAGTGATACAGACATATGATGCGCATCGTCCATTCTCAACGGGTATCCGGCAACGGGCATTCTTCCCACGTGGCACTCGGCGCTTCTCCAGGTCTCCAGGTTCTTGGAGCCACACCTATACAGTACTGTGTATTGGAACCTCGCTTCGCTGAGCGCAGAAAGGCGCATGTCTACCTGCGTCACATTGGACCAGGACAGCCCCATGCCGCTGTCTTGCCCTGCTTTTTGACGTTGCGAGACTATTAATGGCTGTGCCGAACGGCTAAATCTCACTTTGGGCGATTGCCCATTCCAGCCTTCCTTGCATGGGTCTCACCGGTCACGGTAGTGGAGGTGCAAACTGTACGTTGTATGTCGTACATGAGGCTTTGGCACGAAATGCATTGATTCGCCGGAACCACTGGGATAGCGCGGTAATGGCTGAATAACGGATAAGAATCACGCGGCGAAACATGTGCGCGCCATGGCGTGATTGCTGTGCTTCAAGCACATGTGGTAAGAAAAGCGACGCGGGATGCATAGGAGTCAAGCACCACGTCTGCCGCAAAGTTCCAGTGTGTGTGCCATCTTGGCTGACCTGCTTAGGCGACCTTGGGAGTGAAACCTTGTACTCCAACAATTCTGGCCCATGCTTAGTGTACACCGATAATTCACGAGCCGCAGACGTGCGCTTCGAGCGGAAGGCCTGCAGCGGCCTTTGGCGCACGATGCCTCATTGTGCTAAGGCCTGAAACAAGACGGCCTTGTCTGACACTGGCGGCGCGTTGATCGCTGCAGTGCGGGATGCCCTCATGCTGAATCACTTGGTCCGTGTCCCCAGATTGCTCCACTTGGTCACTAGTCCAGACGTTGCTCGTCCAGAAGGGACGTCTGGCTTTGCCATATTGGTTTTTGTCGTCTCTACCACAGTTTCGCAAAGTGAGACTTGCTAGAACCCTCTTTCTGCCGTACGGTGTACACATCCACCACATCGCCTGCTGAGCTATACACTGGGCTTGTTTGCAGGAATCAATCACGTGGACTTCCACTGATACGTATCTACCAAGCGTGGGCAGCCATAATTCGCGTACGCATAGTTTGACTTCGACGAGATAGACACGGCAGTACGGCAGTGGCCGAGCCGATATCGAAAACAGACGAGGGCTCTCGTCCAGTACACAGTCCTCGCCGTACTGAAACGCGCGGGACTTGCAACCTATAGTACTAGGATGCTATAATAGAGGGGCTCCCATGTACGTTACTTCGTATGCTCGTGGCAGACTTGACTGGTGCAAGTGTTAGCCACACGGTTGCGAAAGAGTCATGGCTTGCGTGTACGGATGAATCTTAAAAGCTCGTCTTATACCAGGGTTATCAGCGATACTTCGCAAGCAGCAGCCTAGATGAGACTGACGGCGACAGTTGGCGGAGTACTTGCAGGGCGCGCGTGAGTAGTATGGAACCAGGAAGCGGAGAAACTTGCTGCACGACCTAGCACGAAGCGAACGGAACGGGGCACGAAGATGTTGTCCATTTCAACCTGTGGAGAATACGTATCAATGACTGGCAAGGTTTTGGGGGCCAGCGCAGTGCAACGTCGGTTGCTCGTCAACAATCGCACTGCATGGATCGCCTACCAATCTCGTGCAAAGCAAACACAAATTTCATCTGCAGCCAGCCTGTTCTAATGCGGACCCCGGCCCAGCAAAGCCCTCGAGTGCTGGCTTGCGAATTCGTGCATCTGGGTCATGATAGCCCATTTGTCGGGGATAGCGAACCAAGTGTGGACCTCCTGCTGACAGCCCATTTCCTCATCGTCATACACTATGGAGTTGTTGGCTGCAAGCACATGTCGTCGGCAAAGCACTTCGTTTGCCTCATTTTCTGACGCTGCTTTATTGGTGGAGCCTTGGAGCCCTCCGCGGGGGCCATCGTGGATGCCAGTCAGTGTGAAGAGTTGTTCCGTAGCGCCTGTGCCGTATGCCCGCTTCTGCGCAGGAATGGAAACGTATGATGCGGTGCCATTTTGCCAGTTTTTTGAGTGGGATCCGCTGAAGGATGGCTTTCTGCAAGACGAGGGTTTGAAATCAAGGGATTTCCAAGCATTAGGCACAGCAAGGTCGCCTGTTTGATCCACATACTTCCCACGACCCATCATGCCATCAATGGTAAGATTGCCACCAGGTGGCTGCTCATAGGCCGAGATGACCCACAGTGGGTACTCGAACGTTCTGACATATCCGCTGGAGGAGCACTCTCTGCCTGATGTGTCCTGTCGCATGCGTTGATTATTGCCCTTGTTATCTAGAGTGCCAGAATTTGAAAATTCGAGACCCTGCTGCCAGGAGGTAATTTCGGCACCTTCTGAAGTGTACAATGTTGCTGTAGTGTTGATTTGACGCGAGACCTGGATAGAATAATCTAGTGACTGTACGGAACCATTACGTCCTAAATGGCGTGTCGATTGGAGCTTAACGAGAGGGTCTGCAGCGTGAAGTGTGGGTACTGTCCCTGTCACGATGTTCGTGCCGGAATCTAACCAAACAAAGATTTTGCCGGTCACGACCCAATTTGACTCGATGCGTTCAGTCAAGATAGCATTGCCATTGCCGTCGTCGTCCAGACCCATGACACGAATTTCAAAAGTGTGCAACTGGTCGTCCGTCAAACGAGGCAAAAATGGCGAGATGTCTATCTCATCTTCCCGAAGGTCAAATGCATCAATTCCCACAACTGGTCGCCAGAATCCAGGGACGATGCCACCCGTGAAGATGACTGGGAAAGGCCAAGCAACGCCAGCTAACTCCCCATCAATCAATACCTGGACTTCTCGAAAGGGTGAGTGGCCATAGAGTGGCGCATCGTCTCCGAAGACACGCGTATCCGAGGAGAGCACATTACTCCACCAAAACTCTTCTGCTGCCTGACCACAAGCTAAAATTGAAAAGACGGCCTTCTTGGCATTGCGAGGCACTTTCAAGCTGCTCAGTGCTCTAGTCTCCGGGACCACGAAGGCACTTGAACCATTTGACCCGGACTTCTGCGCAGAAATCGGCACTATGACATCCGCAGGATCGAAGACTTGTTCGGCCGAGTAAAACGTTGCTGTGAGAGTTGCGTGCCATACGCCCGTGTACGTGTCGTCCACTAGGTTTCCGAGATCGAAAATTATCTTGTGCGGTGTCTTCAGGAGAGCTAGATACATGGACATGTCCTTCAAGTAGCTCCAAATGATACCATTAGCTGTTGGCTCCGCAGTCGATGTGCGGAATACTTCAGTGTCATCCAGGAACATGAGCGCCAATCTGTCGAACTGCCTGCCGGCAGAAGTGACGGTCAAGTTGAAAGTTACGTGGTTAAACTCGCAGTCAGGTGGAGCATACTGGGCTGCCTCTCAGATTAGCGGGGTTTCCACACAAAGCAAGCAAACAGGGAAACGGGAGGCCCGGCCAGTCGGGTTGAGGTAGTGGTCATTGTAACCTTATTTCGGATAGGTAGCGACTTACCTACGAAAGGCTGACCATAAGAGAAAGCAAAGGTGTGCACCATCAAGACCTGCTGGCAAGAGCCTGCGGGAGCGGGAACAGGTGCTGCGACTTGCAAGCACTCAAGCACGGAAGATTCGTTTGCGGCAAGCTTCGACAGTGTCGAAGTGTATGTCAAATTTCGCGGTGGCGCCAACAGGGCAGCGAGCGTGGATTGCGATATTGCTATTAGCATTAGGGATAAACAGATCAAAGGCCACCTTCTGATGTATAGCAAAGTCCGTCCACCCCTGTGTTGCGTATCCGCCAACGCACACCCATGAGCACAACATTCGGGCATTGTTGTTCTCCCCGTGACGTGGGCGTACATAGTTTCCAAGCACTTTTGAGAGAAATATCGACAATAAAGGTCCAATGTCGGGAAAAAGAACGCCGTGAACACCGTCGCCAGAGGTATCGCGCGAAAATGCTAATCGCATAAAGTAGTCAAACGCCAGACAGAAAGGCTGAGCCGCTGTGAGCCTGCTTGATTTTGTCGGTTCAGTCTGATTCAGATAAGGACAATTTCAATTTACCTCGATGAAGGACTGGAGAACAGAATTTGCAATGACAATGATGTTATTGAGCACCCTTGTGGTTATCCCAAAATCGTTTTGTAGCACTTCTGACAATTTCGTTGTCTCCGAAGCGTGTACGGTAATAATTTAGAAGAGCGAATTCGTCTGGAGGCAGTACATAAGAGGTTGGTTGAGCGTTGAGTTTTGCCCACACGCTTGCAAGTTTTGTTTCAAGAAATCTAGCAAGGTTCTGGTCGACTCCTCCTTCGCTATTCTGTGCGACGTGGACGGCTTGACCGAGAGAGAGGTAGCCGTGACCAGCTATATATTCTGTGTTACCACCCATGTCGAATGTAGATAGACGATAGATTGCTCGGGACAAGACTAGTTCAAAGGTGGGAGGTGGAAAATGGGTGGGCGGAAGGCGCTGAATGGAATCGCGAGTGATTGGAGAGTTTGAAGGAGCGAGGATAGTGATGTGAAGATAGGCAGGCGAAGCTGAGGGACAGTGCGGATACAAAGTATATATGCCAAAGCGTATAAATAGGGCGTTGGAAAATGAAAAGGAACCCACGTGGAGAGGCAGGCTGATCCTGAGCAGAGACTCATGCAGCGGCTTAGGGTGAGAGCTTAATCGAAGCCTCAAACAGTTGGCTCCGGGAGGGTGCCGTTTTGGGCGCTGTCAAGTTGTGAAGCGAAGGAATAT
Organism: Paraphoma sp. B47-9; assembly: GCA_001748405.1. Lineage (NCBI taxonomy): Eukaryota > Fungi > Ascomycota > Dothideomycetes > Pleosporales > Phaeosphaeriaceae > Paraphoma > Paraphoma sp. B47-9. The sequence goes on from BCLK01000020.1 coordinate 26,853, forward strand.
TGGGTGTGACACCAGGCTACGGACTGTCCGTCCGACGACTGCGTGCGGCCAGAACCCTGGCTTACCAGGACCTGATGAACGGCGCCGAGCTGTGGCAAGGGGGAAGATGGACTGTGGAGTTCAGCCGAGCTGCTAGGTGTGATGCACGACGCTATGCTTGTGCGAAGAAGAGGCCCGTCCGTTGCTCTGGAACGTTAGAGTGCTCAGGAACTGCTTGTGACGGCAGGCCAATGAAGGCAATGGGGGAGCCCTTGGTCAGGGCAAATACACGGCAAGGTAGATGAATAATGTCCTCGGTCACTCGTCAGCTCGATACCGGTAGCTTAAAGCATGAGACTGGCGCATTGCAGGGGAACGGAACGCCGAAAACTTTGTTTGTGGTCTCCAAACCTTCTCCACTGGAGATAATTCTCAATGGCGTTAGCGGTTGGGCAGAGCGTGCGTGCGAAATGACGACGGAGAAACCAGCAGCGATCAAGGGGCTAAGGCAGATGCAGCGTCGCGATGTCGCGGTACTGGGCGCAAGAGGGCTGGTTCGGCAAGTGGACGCGGTGCCGGGACAGTGCGGTGCAGTGCAGCGCAGCACAGCGCAGTACAGCGTACTGTATGTGGTGCTGCCCAGTTATGGGGTTCATGGAGCAAAAGCCAACCACAGTGCCACTTGAGTCGCAAGGCCAAACGCAGCGAAGCCAATGTGGAACGGTGTGTCAGATCGGATTAGGCTAATGTGAGACGTTGGGAGTTGTTAGAGCCCGCAAGAGGTACGAACGGCTCTGCGGCTTCACCCACATCCCACGCTGACCACACAGGCCCATTACTCAACATGCGGCGACGCGCATCGAGGTGCATGCCGTCAGGCGCGGGCAAGGCATCATCGAGGTGAGGGCCCTTGGACGAGTCGTGTTCAGGTGGACTCTTGTCGGACGGGCTCCAGCATGGCCCGCCTGTACTGTATCGGAGTTCGTTCCACGCCCGCGCCACCAGCGACCCGAGCAAGAGGTGGCAGGCGAAGTTGAGCCGGCCGCCCAGCACCGTGGTGGAGGCGACGCGTAGATGGCTCCGCAGATTAGAATTCCAATGCACCGCAGCAGGTGGTACGAGCAGGTCAGAGCTACGGCAGGTCATACAGTAGACTCATGTCCGAAAGCTGTCTCTTACGAAGGAGCAATCTCCAAGCTCCAAGCATGATGCAGGTCGGGGCCCATGTCCCGCGCTGCCCATGTGGTCTTGCAGCCCTGGTCCGGTATTGTGTCGACGCTTGGGGGAACGCAAGCTCCACACGGCAACGGCCAGGCGAGAGAGAAGACGTGCGCTGCATGTGCATGTGCCACGTTCTAGCAAGGAGTTCCCGCGCGCGGTACTGCATTTCACATTTCCTTTCTGGGACGCATCTGTAACCGAGACCAGCGGGCAGCGTGGCAGGGGGTGCTTCGAGACGGGTTACCCGGCGAAACCACCGTTTCTGGGCTGCCACAACTGGACGCACAGCTCTTTGAGGCAGCGAGCGGCACCCGCAGACACGGTCTCCCAGCAGTGGAGACGGCTTCCTCCAGGGCTGTACGGTGTACCACAGTATGCACTGTATGGCATGCAGAGTCACGTGATATGAGCTGGACCCTGCAGGTGGTCCGGGGTGAGGTCACTCTGATCGCGATGGCGACGTGAAACATTTCTCTGCCCACGGCCCGACACGTGAATCTGCCACCTGCATCCGCCCGCCATTGCTGCCCCCGCTGCCATGAAGACACGAATTGCACGCCTCTGGCCTGCACCGCTCCTCGCCGGCAGTTTTGTGCCCAGGTTGTCGTCGTCGTCGTCACCGCTGGTCTCGCGGACCTTCTTCGCAGCGGCGCCACGCAGTTTCGTCCTGTCACCATGCCAGCGATCCGCCCTTGCCCGCCGCGGCCGCTTCCTGCGCTTCAAGAGCGATAGCACGCGCCCGCAGCAGCCAAACCCCACGCCGCACCTGGGCAGCCCTGAGCCTGCACCCTCTCTGTCGCAGCGCCTGAAGAAGCTGTCGCGCGAGTATGGCTGGACCGCTGTCGGCGTCTACTTCGCCCTGTCTGTCCTCGACTTCCCCTTCTGCTTCCTCGCGGTGCGTCTTCTGGGCACCGACAGAATAGGCCACTACGAGGACGTGGTCAAGAACGCCTTCTGGACCGTAGTCCGGCTGGCCATTCCCGACGCAGGGAGACCCTCTGCCGATACCCCCGCGACCGAGGACGTCGCTGAGGCCACAGCACGAGAGGGCCTACTCAGCGCAGCAGAAGTGGCTGAACGCAGCAGAGCAGATGCCTGTGAGCCACTCTCGTACAAGTCTAGTGTGACCTTTGGCTGATATAGTATCCAGCAATATGGACACAGCTCGGCCTAGCCTATCTCGTCCACAAGTCCTTCATCTTCGTCCGCGTCCCCCTCACCGCCGCTGTCCTGCCCAAGGTTGTCAAAACTTTGCGGAAATGGGGCTACGACATTGGGAAGAAAAAGCCCAAGAAGCCTTGATGGCGGCCCCGCTCCATTAATTGCGCATACTGTTTGGGCATGCTGAAGCTGCCGGCTCCCGCTACAGCCCTTTATGCATAATGACCACTGTAACAATATGTAAATGTAAGACAATTCCGCACTACCTAGGCGGAATTCTTGTACTCAATCAGCAGACCTGCAATTGCTTGACCCATTGGAACCTGTTCATGACCCGACGCCCTCTCGCGGAACTGAGCAAGTCGGAAGCAAGAACTGGTAGCCAGCACAGCTTTAGTGCTGCGACGCTCGTACAGCGTATAAGAGGCTCACCCAAAGACTTTAGCGTGAAGGCATTTAGCCCTCCTCGTGATTGTTACTTGGTTTTAGAGAGATCGGTTTGCGACGTTTCGTCGTTGTTTTAGCTTCAAGAAGGAACGAACCACTTGTACTCCCGCGCTAACTCGCTCCATGGGAGGATGCCTCTCCAATCACCACTTCTCGAGCAGAATGGCCACGCCGCGCAGAAGCCAACGCTAAGCTCCCGGGGATCCAACGCAACGGCGTGGCACGCTATGCAGGTCATTCGTCTCGCCTAATAAACCTAATCTAAACTCCTCGGTCAACATCGAACGCGACACAAAGGTAGAGTACGTTCCAGAAGAACATGTTAACCTGTGACGCTGGTGGCACAGGAATCAGATCAGGGTCTGCATCACTCCAGGCTGCTGGATCCAAGGTTGCACACGTTTCGTAGAGTTTGCTTCATCGGCGACAGTAGCTCGCGCATGCCTCGGAAACCTTTGAGATTGAGTTCCAGTGGCGCAGAGCTCAACCAACTTAACTTTTCGTATGGCACCAGTCACAAACACCTCGGCACCGTCTCCGTCAGACTTTCCGTACCTCCGGGTCGCGCGGACACCAAGTGCTAGGAACATCGGATGATGTGTGCGGCAATCCGTCCTTGGGCTGCATTGCTGGTACACACGCCGCGCTACGACTCTAGGCCCGTCAGCGCGTGCTGGCGTCTACGATAGAACAAAATGCTATGCCGATTGTGGGTTCTCGGTGCCCTGAAACTGCAAGGCTGCATCGAACATCGTAATGTATCAAGCCCGAGACGGGCCTCATGCTGATACCGATGGCGAAGTCTAATTAGATTGTGGTCAGATCACATCGAAGATTAGCATCGAGCTTTCGGGGGTCCGAGCATTCCGCCACGGTCAGACTTGGGTCCCCGGAGCGTTCGTGGACGCTTTGGGAAGTATGTTGTTCGGTTCCTTCGCGGGCTCTGTCATGGTCACTGACTCAAGCGGCCATGTCACCGCCGCGCCCAGGAGACATGACCGAGGCCCTGGGTATGCCTCGCGTGACATTGTGACAATTATAACCTGAAGAAGTTCACGCTGTAGCCTGCGGTAGTAACATGACGAGCCAACTCATCAGCAAACACGAGGCGGTGCCCATAGCGAGGACGTCTTGGCGCAAGATATCTGTACCGTGTTGCGCAAGAATGTAAAAGCATCGCCCACAATCCTGAATCAGATTCACTTAAGATTAGAAATTCTCTGCTCTTATGTGGCGGCTTGATTTGTTATTAACAGACATGCTGAGCAATGCTCAGCCGTGATGTTGAGCCCCTATGACTCGTCCACAAGTCGGTGCCTTTGCAGGACCTTTGCCCAACGACTCGAATCTAACAATCTCAGGTCCAGGAACCGCGCATGAAAACCTCCCGTAGGACATTCCGTTTGCTGTATCCGCATAGTGACATAAGCACGATGCGAAAATTTCTGAAATTTGAGCATAGTTCTAATCACAATGCGCGCATGGAGTGATCTTCAATGCATGATAGAGTTTGAAGAAAGTCCGACACGTGCGCACGAAGGGCCCTCAGGTATGTTTGATCGGACATAATCAGGTGGAGATACTTATGGGACTGTACCGTGTCGTGGGTGTCTCTATTCTGACTGACGGGGACCGCAGGCAACTTGTCCGGTACCGACGTCAACCCTTGGCTAACATTCCCGGAAGGGAGAAAGTTTGGCGCAAGGCCGCCAGATTACGTCTCGCCATGCAGGGAACACTTGCCTAAAGAGGGATTACTTTTGCCATTGCTCTTGTATCGCGTGTTTGCAGCGTTGGGTGAAACTCATGTATGGAAGCAACAAGCATAAACCACTCTGTATATACCATGGGCTTTTTCGTTGTGTTGAGTTTGAGAACTTGATTTGTATCATACTCTAAACTTAGATATGGCTGCCCTATTTGGCTGCCGCTGCCTGTAGCATTTCTGGACCCTTTGTCGTCCCTATAGCCTTCTTTGCTTCCATGGCTTCCAGCTTGCTAAGTCCCATTCCACCCAGAAACTCGTTAAAGCTACCTAGAATCCTCTCAAGCCCTTCACGCAGGCACTCTCGAACTTCGTCCACCTGCGGCACTTTTCGCTGATCTGCCTCGGGTTTCCTCAGAGTTTCGAAGTCGCTCCAATGAAGCTCGGTCTTGGCCATGTATTCGTCTAGTTTTTGTATAGCCAAGGTGAATGCGCGGATGATCTGCGGTACGCCTTCGTGGAACCGGCCAAGCTCATCTTGCTTGAGAGAGAAAGACGCAAGATTGGTGAGAGCGGTAGTTGCGTTGCAAATGAGGGACAAGCGGGAATATGGTGCACCGAGAACGACAAGGCTCGCGGTGCGCCGGAGAGATTGACGGAACGGATAGCCAAGCCATGAAGAGAGGACCCAGTTCCAGTATGTTGAGATTACAGATTCGGCTTGATGTGCGCCTTCTCTGGCCTTCTTCTTGCCTTTGTTGATGGCTTCGCGACCATAGGCTTGCTGCGCGTTCCCAGGTGAACTGTGAGACTTGGCGAGCCCAGCCGTCGTGGCCTCAAGCTGTTCCCAATGTGAAGTCGGTTTGGGTGCTAGTGCAACGATTTGCTTGTCTGTCTTTAGTGGCTGCGTGATCTGCGGTACAAGGTTTACTGGGACTGGGGCCTTCTGCGAATCGGTCGAAACTTTGGGACTGTAGCTTGGGTCAAGGCCGATGCTCAAGCGCTCGATGAGAAGCTTGACCTCGCCAAGACATGTATCTGTCACTTGCTGGAATGTTGGTGCTTTCTTCCGCTCGAGCTCACCATAGATGGTCTTGCGGCGATCAGGAAAAGAATCGGTAATTAGCGCGAGCTCCCAGAATGCGATTGCCTGGAGATGTATGTTAGCATTGGACTCCGACTGCAGTGACTGGACTCCGACTTACCCTAACGGCATCCTTTTTCGACTTCAGACCATTCAAGAGAGTCCCGTTCGGATCTTTCGAGTCCGCAGTAATGGGCTGGTCGTTTTTCAGAGGTTCCTGGGCGATGTAGAGATCGAAAGCCCTGTTGACAAACTGCCACAAGAGGACCAGCAGTGTGCCCTCTGCGGCGAAGCCGAAAACGAGCGGCATGAAAGGCGCCAGGCCGGTGGGCCGTGAGGTCTTGGAGAGGCTAATGAAGTAGCGATTGAAGCTGTAGTAGTAGTCCCAGATGAGGGTGCGTGGCCCAACAAAGTAGAATATGGTCCCCACGAGCAGCGAAGCCACACTCAGCGTGCCAGAAGTGGCGACCATGCTAGGAAGCTTCGCAAAGAGAATTTGCCTTGGCTTGGACGTGCGACGTACGGGGCCTGCCGCCGTAGGATCATCAGTGCTTTTCTTGGGTTTCATGGCCGGCACGTCAATCGAGTCGTAGTCGTCCCAAAGGTGGAAGCCAGTCTGCACGACGGCAAGAACGAGGAACAGGAAACGCAAGAACAGGGGCCGCTCGTTGAGCTTCAGCCGCTCGTGGGCACGTCCGATATCCGTGAAGCCCAATTTGCTCGCACTCGTCCGTGACCAGATGTAGACTTCGCCGTACAGCCAGGCAGAGAAAGCGTAGAAGACGAGGGTCATGACGGTTGATTTGCGGAAAAAGTACTTGTTGAACGTTTCGGCGCTGGTCAAGGTCTGGCGCTGGCCAACGTGCCATTGCGCGACGCGGAGGACATATATGACGAGGGCGGGCAGGAAGAGGAGGAGGGTGCGAATGCCCGTGGGGCCAATGGGGAACCATATCCAGAGTGCTGCGCAGCGCTTGTCAGTAGGCGGTCGCTTGTGGACTATCCAGCTGGCCGACTCACGGTTGTCCCACTCTCCCATGACACAGGCTGTGACATAGCAAAGCAGCAGTGTGTATCGGCTTGCTTTGCTGAACCTCCGATGCAGCGCGGGCGTCAAGTAGTCGCGGTATGGGCGAACATGCACCCCAAGCGGTGACAGAGCCATGGTTGGGCGGGGTGACGGTGACGGTTTAGAGCGAGAGAGGTGGGAGCGGGGAGTACTTTAGCGCATGGTCTGCAAAGGAATGTACAAGGGCCTGACGGTGCTCACAAAGGAGGGGGACAAAGTCGCGTTGAACGTTGAAAGCCAGGCCTCGCTTTTGCAAACAAACACGCCCGAGCCACTAGCTTACCTTAGCTGCCCCGGCCGCCAAGTGCAGGCGCGGCTTCGTCATCGCCGCCCTCGCCTCGCCCAGCACCCGGCAATCCAACCTCCCGCCAGGTGACCGCATCCCCCACGCCAGGCACACGCTTTGCAGGCTTCCACATCTTGCCAGCTCTGGTCGCATAGCTACATCCCGTCTCTCCAACCAGCCGCTATCGCATTGTCTGCAACAACACACCCGGTGGTCGCGCAGCATGTCCTTCCAGCACTCCAACAACCTCGAGTCGCAACCCACCAGCTGGCGGCGCGAGGACGACCCGCAGTATGCCGATGATCCAGAGTTCCGCGACTTTGCCAACAAACTCTCCGACGACCTCTTCGCCCTCACCCGCAATGTCGCGCGCTTATCGACCGAGATCGCCAAGCTGGGCACCAAGCACGAGACTGCTCGCGTGCGGGAGCGGGTCAAGACGACTGTCGAGGAGACGTCGGACAAGTTCAAGGAGATCGGAGAGGGCGTGAAGAAAATCACCACCTGGCCCGATGTCGGGGTACGCAACCCCGTCATATGCATGGAGAGTAGTCGCAGCTAACAAAACACCAGCCCTCGCAGAAGTTCACACAGTCCAAGCTCCAGCGCGAGTTCCGAGCCTCCCTCACAGAGTTCCAGCAGCTGCAAAAAGCCGCGCTCGAGAAGGAAAAGGCGTCCGCACAAGCCGCCCGCGCAGCCCTGGACGCTCAGTCGCCCAGCGAGGAACGAGGGGGAGACTTTGGCCAGCAGCAGGAGCAGGAGCAGCTGCGGCTGGCGAACCAGGAGGAAGTCGATTTCCAAGAATCCCTCATCATCGAGCGCGAGTCGGAGATTCGCAACATCGAGCAGAGCGTCGGCGAATTGAACGAGCTGTTTCGAGACGTTGCCCACATGGTGCACGAGCAGGGCGCGCAACTGGATATCATCGAAGAGAATGTCGAGGTCACGCACGATGCCTCACGGGGCGCTCATGTGAACCTGAAGCAGGCAAGCAATTACCAGAAGAGCGCGCGGAGCAAGGCCTGCATTCTGCTGCTCATCCTCGCCATCGTTCTTGTAATCATCATCCTGGCAGTAGTCCTGGACTAATTTGCGAATTGTCCACGTCTGCATCTTGTTCTCCATAGCATTGTACATTGGGGGCTTTTTATACCATGGCGTCGTGGTGTTTCGTGTTACTTAGTAGTCCAAGTCGTTGTCTTTATACTCTGGCAGTCGCGACACATCATATACATGTATGTCATCGCGTATGTTCTTCCTACAATTTTTGTTTGTTCATGAACCCCCTTTATTGGTATCACATGCATTTGACATTATCGACTCGCCGAATCCCTACTCCATCTTTGACTTTACCCCGTAACGCGTACGGAGCTGTCCACTATGCACTGATAACAGGCTCACCCTTCTCGTCGATGAGGCTTTCCTCCGTCTCCCCAGGTCCCTCACCCACACCAGTCAAGATGACCCTGCTGACACCCTCTTCCAAGTGTGCAATGGCCGGACCTGCCTCTCCCTTCACACGCTCCAAAGCATCGGTACTGGCTTGTACAGCGCTACCCCTTGTGCCCTGCCATCCATCTTTGTCGCCCAATATGGTCTTGAAGAGACCTGCTACAGCGCGCTCGTTCTCCTCGAGATAGTACACAACCGCATTGGGACCCGCATCAAAGGTATATGCAGCGATGATCTTGCCGGCCGCAGCATTGATGGATTCGACAATCTTTATGGCCGCGCGGGAGACGTCGTTCAGGTAGAAGATTGGTGGGAAAGTGTCCAGACATGTCGCATGGAATGAGTTGCTATCCATCATGGTCACTTTTCCAAACGTCTCAAAGTCCTTGTTCTTGATGGCCTCTTGCATCTCCTTCATTCGCCTCGGCACCGTCTCCGTGGCTCTCGACTTGAACAAGGATGACGTTGCAACGGTCGTCTGCATGCCCGTCGTACTTGAGACGCCCTTCTTTGCGGCGCTAACAACGAGGATGACAGCGCGCATGTTGGGCCAGTGGCTCGCAGGGGCGACTTGGAACGCCAGACTGTCGCTTCCATCCTGAGCAGTGCCCTGTTCCCAGCCTACGTAGCCGCCAAACAGAGACCTGCATGCAGAGCCCGAGCCCTGTCGGGCAATGCGGGAAAGATCGGTGGGCGAGGTGGGAAGCTTGTAGAGGTTGGCGATAGCACGAACCAGGGCAGCGAAGCCGGCTGCTGAGCTGGCGAGACCTGCAGCCGTGGGGAAGTTGTTTTCCGACACGACGCGTAGAGGCAGATCGGCGAGCTTGGGCAAGCTTGAGTCCTGCGCCTCCAATTCCTTCCTTAGGGCTCGGAGTTCTCTGAAGCATGCCTGTGTCCGGGCACCAGAGACATCTTGCGGCTGGCCATTGAGAAGCAGCGAGTCCTCCTGCGGGTAGCTGCTGGAGCACGATGCCGTAGTGTGGGTGCGGAGGTCCGCCTGCGAGAGCGTGACGCTGAGCGACGAGTTGGTGGGGAGGTTGAGCTTCGGGTCGCGTTTGCCCCAGTACTTGATGACGGCAATGTTGACGGGCGCAGTGGTGCTGGCGCGGTAAATCTCAGCCATGTTGGAGGACGGGATGTGTGTGCAAAAACACGAGGGGAATTGGTCCAACTGTTTGGCGGGGTGAAGTCGTTTATGCAGGGTCTGAAGCGGTGAAAGGGCTCCAACCAAAAGCATTGTAGTCCGCCTCTGCCCAATCACATCTCATCGCACTCCGCGCTGGCCTAAGCGCAGCACTTTAGTTGCGCATTGCCGTCACCTCCGCCATCGCGGCGATTCCCATCTGCAAAAGTCGCGAACATGTCCTCCCAAGACGATCCAGCAGCCGCCTGCCCCGTAGACCACAAGACGCGCGAGGCATGGCTCGCACAGGCCCGCGCCAGCGGCTCACAGTCTGCAAACCCACACAGCAGCACGCCTACATCATCACCGCCACCACCATCCTCACAACCGCAATCGCCCGTCCAAGCATCCTGCGACTCGTCGACACTCGACCAGAACCCGGCACCGACCTCCACCGGCCTCCTTTCGCATCTCCGCCTCGGCACCGACCGCGAGGTCAGCACGATCCCCCGCGCCCTGCCCGACCTTGCGCCCTCGCGCCCCGCCAACAATGAGCGCGACACAGGCAGCGACAAGAAGACAGGCAACTGGATCTATCCCTCGGAGCAAATGTTTTTCGAGGCCATGCGACGCAAGTCGTTTGACCCCAAAGAGACAGACATGAAGGCCATTGTACCCATCCACAACGCCGTCAACGAGCGCGCATGGTACGAGATCAAGAAGTGGGAGGCGGGGCGGTCAGACTCGTGCGGTGGGCCTAAGCTCGCAAGTTTTAGTGGCCTGAGCACAAGTTTGACGCCGCGGGCGAGGTGGAAGGCGCTCATGGGGTATCAACCGCCTTTTGATCGACACGATTGGGTCGTGGACCGCTGCGGGACCAAGGTGGAATACGTGATTGACTTTTATGCGGGCAAGGATGAGAAGGTGCCGGGGAAGGAGCTGAATTTCTTCCTGGATGTACGGCCGAAGCTGAATAGCTTTGAGGGGTGGAAGATGAGAGTGCAGAGGTATTGGGGGTTTTAGGTGTGTTGGCGTGATGAAACAGATGCTAAATGTATGATATGTGTGCAAGGCATGAAATATGCGAAACCCTTCAGGATTGTCCCACGGGATATGTCAAGGTGCAGTAGATAGACGGCGTTAGGACCTGCGTGAATTTGGATATGAGACAAGAACAATAAATTCGCTCCACCAAGTATGCACCGAGCATGCAGCCCTTGCTGCTGAACACCCAGTACGCCATGCCTGACATGATGTCCAATTCAAGCGCTTATCAACAACACCCAGCGTGAGGTTTCCTCTATACACAACGACCACCTCAAAACAGCAATCAAACAGGGAAGCCCATGTTCTTCAGCTTCTGACAATTTTTCAACTCCATATGCCGCGCGCGATCCATGGCATCTTGGTCGACATAAAACCACCCTTGCGCATCTTCCATCATTTTCCTCTGCTGAAAACGCTCATTCTGACATCGCACGTTGACTTCATGTACGTAGTGGCTCTCGGCCTCTTCGTCCAGTTTCCGCCATTTCTTCGGGTTGTATTCGTGCACGTCGCGCGGGTCGACGAAATAGCGCACCTTGAAGCGCGTTGATATACGTTCTTTTGTCTTTGGATGTTTGGGGTTTTCAAAGACGAATGCTGGTCCGGCGGCCGTTGTAGACGAGCTGAAGAGCGAGGAGAGGAGAGGGAGCACGAAGAGGAAGAGAAGTGGCAGGAGGTTCGACAATGTGGAGGAGAGCGAGGGCTGCTGTTCGCTGCCGGGTGGTTGTGCAGTGCCGGGACGTCTACGTGGTGCGCCTCCGCCGAATTGGTGGACGCGCACGCCAGGGCCGCCGCCAATGTTGAAGACGAAGCCTGGGCCCGTATCCATGCCGCCTGCTCGCGCGTTAGTCTTTTGCCTATTGCTAGTTGTGTTGGCGATATGGAAGCGCTGTACGTACCAAACGGTCCGCCAAATGCACCGCCAAAGAATTGTCGGAACAGCTCCTCGGGCGTCATCTCTTCTTGGAATCCACCTCCTCTCTGGAACCCTCCGCCACTGAACGGGCTCGCACCTCCTCCACCACCCGCTGTTGCCGGATTGAATCTGGCGTCGGGATCCCCGCCATATGCATCGAACTTCTTCTTCTTATCGGGATCGCTCAGCACCTGGAAAGCCTTACTGACCAGCTTGAACGCATCATCCGCACCGTCGTAGCCGTTCTTGTCCGGATGCGTCAGGAGCGACAGTTTGCGATAGGCTTTTTTGATATCCGAGTCTGAACACATTGTTTTGACCGACTCGAGGCCCAGAATCTCGTAGTAGGCCGTCGGTGAGCATTTCTTGATCCGTACTACGGCGGCCTTCTGCTCGACTGTGAACGCCCGGCCCGAGCTACCGTCGTGGTGCTGGCGATTCTTTGCGTCGCCGTTGGCCTGCGGTTGCGATCCGCTGGCTTTGCCAGACATGGTTGTGTGATATGCGTCCGAGAGGGGTCGCGCAATGAGTGGGCTTGCCGCGCGGGGGCCGCGGTTATCTGTGAGCGGACCGGGTCTATCCAACGATGAATGGGGATCGCTGTGAGATAGCTGGGGGTGTGCGCGAGTGTGTTGGCGGACGGTTGGGCGGACGAGTTATCGGGCTTGTGGTATGGGTCGGCTTCTCGACGTCGAGGCCACTTTCCACATGCAGGGCCGGGATTCCGCGCTAAGGAACGTCATTAACTTAGCAACGCAACTCTCTGCTTGCGCCTGTGTGTACCATATCTACCTCATTCACTCCTCAACCTTTATATTCCTTGCACACCAGACACCGATATCATGACTACCGAACCTACAAAGCAATCCGCATTGCAATCGTTGCGAGACTGGGGAGGTATGTTTCAGTGGCTCCCATGATTGAACCCTACATGCGTTCTCACGTGCTCGCATCCTGACCATGTCGAATGCATGTACAAAAGCTGCTGCTAATGGAACGCAGAGAACTCGGTTCCACCAACGCTTCTGGCAACGTTGATTACGGCCCAACATGCTCGACCCTTTCAGCCACTTCCTATGCTCTTTCCTCCAGTTCTACTATTCTCCTCTTACCTCAACCTAAGTGGCTACAAAAGTGATGCGGCCGGCATTACAGCGGCCTGGAGCGGACTCTATGCGCTGCTAGCCCTGAGGCGGAGACAGGTAAATGTCGATCATCTAGATTTTCAAGTTGGAGGCTCAACATCCACAGGGTATCAAGAACAAGTTCACTGTAAGGGGAGTCGTCAGAGGAGGCTCACTAGCACTTTGCGCAGTCAATATCGTAGGATGCGGGCTTGCGTATACTTTTGGCAAGAAAGAGAAGGAAGAGAAAAATGCGTAGGAGTTGTCCAGTTATCGCCATATAGATTTGGTGACCCCAAAGTGTACGATGATAATGTTTATAAGAATGAAGACAATCTCTGGAGCCGGGTAATTCGTCGGATATCAAAAAGTGCGATTCAACCACCACAACATCTGTCATATGCAAGAGAACTATGCCGCCTCCTGTTGTGACTGCGTATGCCTTTAGCAAGAGGGAAGAGGATAAGTTAAAGGCACAGGACTTCTCCTCACTTCCCGATAGATTCAAAAAAAACCCCCAAGGTGTGCGATAATAACGTTCAGAAGAATCAAGATAGTCATATATGAAGCTCGTAGAGCATGAAATTTGTCCGGTTGGCGGCTTGACCGACGCGGGCGAGAAAATGTCTCACGACCTAAGGAGTCCGTCTCGCCATAAGTGACTTGTATCAGATGCCAAAGCGTAGTTCGCCCATAAATGCCCCAACGCCTCGAATGCATGATATAATCTAAGCAGCATCTAAGATGTATCCATCGGCTCCCCGGTAGGAGCCGCAGCGGCATTTCGCTCTGCCATCTTCTGCGCAAGCAAGTTGGCCTTCCAGTTCTGAATCTCCTCCCTTAGCGTATCGTTTGGAATAACATCCTCAATCTTGAGAGGCGTGCGATTGAAGGGGTCGTGCGGGTCGCTCAGCAAGTGGCTCTGAATCGTGCTCCGATCAACAATCTGCTTGCTGATGGGCAATGTCACTGGATCCTCCATCAATGTGGCCATGAGTGGATCCTCGTAAGCTTCAGGAATGTCTCCGAGATCGGCTTCCTCCAGATCGGCCTGCTCCTTTGCAGTGTGGATGTGGGTCGCCATCTGCTCCCATTCACGAAGCTGCTCAGGACTCTTGAGCGCCCACTTTGCCAAAATCTTATGCGCTTCAGACCAGTACTCAGGGCGATAAGATCGCCCATCCGTAGCCACAGCATCGATAAAAGACTGCTTCCCTTGAAGGTTGAGGTACACGTCGGTAACCTCAGCCAACATCTGGCGCGGATTCCAGCCATAATCCTCTGGGTTCTTAACCTTGAGATTAACTTTCTTCGGACCGACCAACGCCTCCAGATTGTAGTCAAGCATGTGTGCTAAGCGCACAACAACTTCTTTCTTCGTGAAAGAGTCGGCAAGTGCCTCTGTGAAGAGTTTTAGCATAGCCACAGTCTCGTTGGTCAGCTGCATGTAGCTCTTGGCCTTGCCCTGAGCTGCAGAGAGCTTCTCCTCTTGCTCCTGCCGTGTGGTTTGATCCATGTCGGATGGTGCGTCTTCCAGAAGCTTAGAAACCTCGTGAATCTGGATAAAAGCCGTGAATGATTCATCGAGCACGAAAGTAACATCGTTCAACAGCAGGTTAACAAATTGAACGAAGAAGTCGAGATTGACACTGACACAGTTAGCAAAAAACAGATTGTCGTAGCAATGAGTGGGTTCACATACCGTGCCTCTGTAGCCAGATTTTCCCGGTAAATAGTATTGGGCCATATGCACTTTATTACCTGGAAGATCTCGTACCGTATATTGAACTTGTCGTAGAATTGAGTATGTGCGCCAGTGCTCTCACACTCAATATAAAACTTCATGAGAGCATGGAGCAGGTGCTTCGTCGCAAAGTTGTGGGCGAAAAGTGTATCGCCTAGCACGCCCTTCGGACGACCTGGTATTCCCCAGACGCCGTGGAACAATATGGTGACAAGACCAGACTTGAGGTACGGGTTCTTGATGTACTCTGAGCTTCGTAGGAACGCAATGCATATCTTCACCAGCTCCTCGCACTGCGTTGACGTGACAATGTGTGGCATCCATCGAGTAATGAATTTGAAATTGCCCACGATATCTTCCACGAAGTACTCCGGGAGGCAATTAAAAGCTGCTGACTGTTGAGACGAGAGCGGTAATTGTAGTTCTTGCTTGGGAAAGTCCGTGCCGGGAGACACAAGCCGCAGTAGCCAGACGATGACGTACCGCATGAACTGCATGGAGCGAGCTTGTGTTGTTTCATCGAGCAAAACACCTTGTATAGCTAATATGGTGCACTGACCGCGCTCGATCTGGTCTTTGACTTTCTTTACGTGGCCGTCGAAGATTGCAAGCTGCATCGGATTCGTGGCGTACTTGTGTCGCTCTGTCTCCATCTTCGCGAGCTCCTTCTGCAGCCACTTCACGTCCTTCTGTAGGTTTGAAAGCTTCGAGTTGGCAGCTTCGGTGCCGTAGTGGTGAGCGGCTACAGTGAGGAAGAAGACTTCGCTGATGAAATTATTCGTTCCGCCAACTGTGGTGCTGTAAAACTCTTCTGAAGCATGGTCGTCGGCGTTAATCTTAGTTTCATCCTTGATATCGACGCGTGGCGAGCGCCGCAAGTAGTCAGCTTCAATCCGATCAATCTTGGAGAAGGATGCGTCCATGAAGGGCTCACACAGGCGGTCTAG
The DNA here is from genome assembly GCA_001748405.1 of Paraphoma sp. B47-9. Taxonomy (NCBI): domain Eukaryota; kingdom Fungi; phylum Ascomycota; class Dothideomycetes; order Pleosporales; family Phaeosphaeriaceae; genus Paraphoma; species Paraphoma sp. B47-9. Next base: position 42,158 of record BCLK01000020.1, read on the forward strand.
GATCACAGTCACGTTGACCATGAATGCGTCGGTCGAGACTACTTTGTGGTCCACCTGCAGAGCCCGCCGCTTGTGGTTCTTGTTTACAGTCAATGCAAACCAGTTGAGCATAATCTCTCGCGATGCCTTGTTCTTGATGAATGCGTTTGTGATGTCGAGCAGTTCATCTTGATGGGTCTGGAGAGTCATACGCAATGCTTTTTGTGCATTTGTGATCAGACCTTTGTCCTGAGAAGCAGAGCCAGCGAAGTAGTTCAGTGCAACGTCGCCCTGCATGGGAGATAGTCGGAAGAATGGCCCCAGCAACGTCCGCGTTTCAATTTGCTGCGCTTCGATGTTGGCAGGTAGAAACGTGTCGGACTGAGCCAAGGCAGCAACCAGCGGCGGGAAGCGGATAAAGACCTGCAGCATAAGCATATAAGGTCTGTAGTCCCCATTCATGGAGATCTTCGCCAGCCTGCGACTCAGATCCTCCATAGCCCCAACTAAAGCTTCCTTGACAGTGTCATCTTCGCTCAAGCGGTGGCTGGCTTCGGTGAGGAAATCGTAGCAGATGCCGCGATCGTCGTCTGGGCCAAGAAGGAGATGGTCTGCGAGCGCATTCGTTGGAGGCGCGTCTTCGCCAAACATGTCCGGCATTGTGGCAGCAAAGATAGAATAGCTGAAACACAGCCGCCGGGCTTCCTTTGCAATGTCGTGCTTCGGATCGTTCTTGTTCGCATGGCTCTTGAACAGCTTCGACACGCGTTTCCAGCAGCCGAGCAGGTACTCCAAGGCAGAGCCTTGCGTGTGGCTCGAGGCTGACTCCAAGATGACCGAGTCCAGCATGTCCGTAGTGAATCGAAGCGGGCTGCCCTCATCCTCCAGGTCGCTTCTCGCACCTGCAGCAAAGTAGAGCTTGTGTCCATGTGTGTCGTGCGTGCGGTTCTGATCCAGGGTAATGCGAAAGACGCTGCCGAGGGTGCGATCTTGCCATGCTTCTATGCTATTGTCGAGTGTCTTGGACGAAGGTTGCGGCGATGCGCCACCGCTCGCAGGCTGCGCGGGCTTCGACTTGATGTTTATGCGGGATTTGGGCGCATCGTCGGGCTTGACACCGAGCTGTGCGAATGGATTTGCGGCTTGTGATGCCTGGGGCTGGGCTGCTGAAGTCTGTGGTTGCGCCTGTGCGGGTTTCGGCGTTGAGGAGCCGGATGTAGGAGCTGACGGGGCTGTTGATGCTGGTCTTGAGCCTCCGCTACTTGGGTTTGCTGGTCCGCCGAGCTTTGCAAGGCGCTTTGCACGGATCTGGGCGACATTATCGTCAGCAACTCGTTTTGGCGGACGGTGTAGAAGCTCGTGTACCTTCTCGGGATCCATGTCTTGCGGCGGCGGCGGCGGTTGTTCCTGTTCGTCGGCCATGGCTTGTGTGGAGAGTTGAAAGAGAGGCGTGGGGTGAAAGGACAGAAGTGATGGAGTCAGAGGGCGCAATAATGAGCGGTAGAGCGCGCAGCGTTCGCGGTAGGTGATTTCGAATCGCGGGACGTGAGGTCACTGCCTAATGGGTGCAGCTCGAGCTGGCGGGAACCCCACTCGGCGCCGGGAGCGCGCCTGTTCACCTTCACGCGTGCCACCACAGCTTTCGAAGCGCGCAGAAGGCAAAGGAAGCACCAGGCGGCGTGGATTTGTGACCGAGTCACCGGGTCGACGTGACTGGGCGACGCTTAAGGGTACAGATGGCCTGCACGTTTGCAAACGTATTTATTTATCTTTACCCTGAATGTACACGCTTCGATGTCACGGTAATGAACATGTCGTTGTGCAGGCGCAATCGACGCGAGGTCGCCTGTCTAGATGCTCTGCGGATTTATGGTTGTGAGCCCGGAGATAATCTCAGCAACATGTATTGCGCATTCGCATGGGGACCACTGCAATATCTCGAGATGATAACGTAGACATGGCCTTGTGAGGATTAAGATGGAGGCGACGGAACTTTTCAAGGCTCATATTGCTGTGAGAGGGCAAAGTAGGTGGTTTGCTTCAGCTTCTCGCTCACCTTGCTGCTGCTACTGAGTGTGCTACCGGACATGTGAGAGTGCAGTATTCGCCGCCAGCCAACGTCCAGCGCTCTCCGAAACACACTCGTCCAGGCATTTAGCATCTCAAGACCATGCTGTTCGCGATCCCCACGCCGAAGGCCTTGGGACGACAAGCAACATGCCAAGGGTCTGTGACGGCTACGAGCCGAGGCGGATGTATTGAATGCGGGGAGGCGTGCGACTCTGGATGCACAACGGAGGCATACTGATATATGGCTTGTTGCAGCGGGCACATTTTGACTTTATGTCATAGTCGCAGGCCTATGCGCGCTGATAGGACGACGCGCGAACAGGCATCCGTCCATCTTAGACGTTCCAACAACCATGTCCAGCTGAGGAGAGAGGCCGGCCAGCCGTGTGCCTGCCTGCACCAGCAAGCAGCGTTGCACACAATCATGCCAAAGCGTGAGGCGAGTGAGTGACTCCTAGACCTAGACTACGGGCCAGGCTTTTGGGCATTGGCGGACGGCACGTCAAACCTGGTGCTGAAACGGAGACTGCCATGGGGATGACGAAGGCGCAACGCAGGCCTGGGCTTGCACCAGCGACGCGACAGCGACAGCGACGGCGACAAAGGCCGGGCCCAACGGGCGAACGGTGCCGCCGAAGCTGCTGGCATCAGTCCTGGGACGAGAGCGCTGAACACAGCGGGCGCGGAGGCGTGTCAGTCACATGAGGCGCGAGCGGTGGGCGCATGGATGGCTTTATCGCTATCTGTTGTGGTGCCCGGTCTGTTTGAGGAGCTAGCCGTATTGTTCAGTCCAGCGTCCAGTGTCTTCACTTCCTCTCCACCAACACCACCCGCCCACACTTCGCACACGCACTCTCTGCCCTTTTGCTTGCGACGTCGCAGGCTCCTGATCCCATTGCATCATCTGGTACGTGAGCACCGCCACCGCCGTGCCCTGTGCCACGTTCGGACAGCTCAGCCTCTCAGGCACGAGCCCAGCCGCGCACTGAGCGCCTAGTCCCGTCTCTCCTCCTCGCAGCAACCACGAGCTACTTCAACCACACCTCTCTCCGTCCTTGCTAACCTTTCTGTTCTCGCAACAGCTCCCCGACACGCTCCCTTCACTACACACACACATCTTCCCACCCGCTCAGCAGCCATGGCCGAGATTCGTCGAAAGCTCGTCATTGTCGGTGACGGCGCCTGTGGAAAGACTTGTCTGCTCATGTACGTCCTAGTCCCCCATCTCATCGCAGACGTCGAGCTCCTGTCTTGCGCTGTTCGCTTGCTAACACTCTGTGTGCAGTGTCTTCTCCAAGGGCACCTTCCCTGAGGTGAGTTCAGCCGCGCCTCTGGCTCCCATCCCTGAGCTGCGTCAGCCTAGTTGGCCCGCGCCGCCAGCGCATTACCAGCAGCACGCACACACGCATCTCTTATATTCCACATGCTGACAAGCGTGTCACTACAGGTTTATGTCCCTACCGTCTTCGAGAACTATGTCGCCGATGTCGAGGTTGATGGCAAGCACGTGGAGCTCGCCCTCTGGGATACTGCTGGCCAGGAAGATTACGACCGTCTCCGCCCGCTTTCATACCCCGACTCGCATGTTATCCTGATTTGCTTCGCCATTGACTCGCCCGATTCGCTCGATAACGTCCAAGAGAAGGTATGGAACACGTGCCCACGGCCCACGTAGCAGCATCCACTAACATCAACGCAGTGGATTTCCGAGGTGTTGCATTTCTGCCAGGGTCTGCCCATCATCCTCGTTGGCTGCAAGAAGGATCTGCGCTTTGACCAGAAGACGATTGAGGAGCTGCACAAGACTTCCCAGAAGCCGGTGACCCCCGAGCAGGTCAGTACCTTCCTCAACAGATCGGCATTTCCCACGCTAACATCACCTAGGCTGAGGACGTTCGCAAGAAGATTGGCGCTCAGAAGTACCTCGAGTGCTCTGCAAAGACAAACGAAGGCGTCCGGGAGGTGTTTGAGCACGCCACACGAGCAGCCCTGCTGACTCGGAAAGAGAAGAAGTCGAAGAAGTGCTTGATCTTGTAGAAGTAGCTCTGGTCATGTTCGACTATACTGGAGCCGCCGCAACCGTGCGATGTTGACCAAGGACAAGAACAACACTGTGACGGCTACCGGAGTGTTAAGAGGGGTGGTCTGTCTTTTCGGGGACGAGGCCACCATGTGAATGGCCAGAAAGAGGGGAGAAGATTGTGACCTACCACGGCTATCTTGAACCTCTTCTCTGGCAGCCATACGAGGCGTTTACTGCGCTGGATCTTTTGTGCTTGGTCACGTATACAGTCATCTTGGGGGCAGTCATGATGGGGGTTATTTTCTCAGAGCGTGTGGTCGAGATTGTGCAGCTATCGGGTTCAGCAATGGTAGGATCTTTCTAATAATGTGCTTGTTTTGCTCGCGTGCTCTGGGGCCCCCGACAGTCACTCTATATCAATCGCTCATGCTCATGCCTCACACCTTGTGTCTATGACCTGCCTTGTACACGCCGTTGAGCAACGGGTAGGTAGGTAGGTCAGTGATTCCCGGAGTTCACATAGCCAGCCTATCTTGATATGACACGCGGCCATGTCCATGTCCCCACAATCGCCGTATTCGCATCGACCTGCGCTCAAACGCTCCTCCCGAGCTCGTGCCGGTGCCAGTCCACCGGCTCGGCGGTCCCGAGCATCCGCCCCGCTTCTCGTGCATTTGGTACCGGTAAGTGGAGGCGAGTCAGACCGCTAGTAACATGAGAGGAAGTACTGGAAGAAAGTTTGGAGATGAGTTTAGGCTGTGTGTTGTGTAGATGCTTTGTTGCACAACTTTGCCGTCGCATAGGGAACAAACGGGTAAATAATGTTATTCGATGTGGCCGAAACGGATTCGTGCTTGGGTTCTTGTTGCAATGCGCACTTTTTTGTACGCACTGGGTACGGAGCACAGTACTGCTATGTAATGCTCCTATGCCGATGCTAGTGATGGTAGTATGTATAAGCCTGTCGATAAATTCCCCAGAGTATCCAAAATTGCCCTCACACACCGAATTTCCAAATAAACGCCGTTCCAAGCGATGCTTATGCCCCATCCATGTACATCCGAAGAAAACCCTATATCAACATTGAAATGAAACACGTCGCCAAAAGGGCGGTCAAGGAAACTGCATATCGCCCAGGGGCTCCGTTCTGCGAACCGGTCTGCCCTTGCGGCTGGCTCTCAGCCGCTGTTGTGGGATTTGCATTTGCATTTGCATTTGCGGATGCTGTTGTCGAAGCTCGTGCTGAAGCAGCTGTTGCTGAAGATCCATCAGTCCTCGGTGTACCGGAAGATGACCCGGGGACTGCGGTTGACGACGCACCTGTACTTGACGACCCAGTGGGTTGATTCGCACTCTTGACGCCCAAGCCTACTCTTTTCTTGTCGAAGTCGAACACGGAATATACGTTTTTGAGGAAGACGTCACCGACTAGCCACTGTGTGTCTTTGAACGTCTGTCTGCCGATGATGTTGCTTCGACAGAGGCCAGAGCTGAGTTTGTCGCCCCTCCAATCCGCAGTCGAGATGTTGAAGGTCTGTTTGTTGAAGACGAATTGCACAACAGAAGTTGTGTCACAGGGCACACTGAATGTTTCGCCGTCTTGCTTGTAGCCCTGAACCTGCTGATGGATCTTGACAGCGTCTTGTTCCGGTATGAGTATGAAAGATGTACCAGTATCGATAATCGCAGTCCGCCCGACAATACCGAGGGTCTTGCCATCTACGCCAGCATTCTCGACCTTGATCTCCCAGAACCCGGTGTCGTTGTCAACGATATCGCTCCAGTTGAGGTCTCCGCTGAACCGGTCCTTGTTGACTTCTCCTAGGTTGAGCTCGCCGTCATTTACCTTGCTGGACCCGCGACTCAGATGTATCCCGTATAGCTTCGCGCCTATGAGACGATTGTTCGACAGTATGTCCATGACTTGAGGGGCATTGATGCTGCCGTCCGCCTTTGAGCCACGGCCTATGCCAAGGATGCCATCCATGGGGTAGGAACTGAATTCCTGGGAGACGGTTGTGGCAAGGCCGAATGTGAGGGCTGGAGAAAGTGGCCCAATGTGCAGAGTATCGGTTGCAAGGGTACCAGAGACAGAGCCGGTGCCGTACGATACGCTGAAGGGCGTATTTTGAGTCTATTGGTCCGTCAGTATGTCGGTCGTTTATCCGATGTATTCCGGAAGGTGTACCTTGAGGGTGCTTGAATCGCCCTTGCCGAACGTATTGTGCGTCTTGCACGCCTCGCTGCCACAGTCCTGGCCCATGACCCATGTATTGCTTGCCGCCGAGTCCAACAGCAAATGGTACTCCTCTTTGCTGTCTCCAATTGTGACCGCGACCATGTAGCTCAAATCCCCTCCATCTTGGTCAATTGCCACGCTATTCGCTTGCTTCGGATCAACCGAGTTGACAATATTGTATGTGTTCTGTCGTGTTCGTAGCTTGGGTATAGGTATACGACGGAGCGGAAGAGTTATGGATTTCGATTGTCCATCAGCCTGGTCTGAGGCAGGGGCGATCGTGCGGCGTGACCTAGATGTGGTGCTGTCATCGCCATAATGATAGGGGTAGAATGCCGATGCTGTAGGTAGAAGTGCTGCTGACAAGGCTAGCCATGGTGGAAGCGAGACGTGCATTCTTTCGAGCTGGCGGCGGACCCAAGATTGAGTGCGACCCGACCTCGAACGCTACAAATCGACGCGTTCTTCAGGTCTGGCTGTCCTACACTCGTCCTTATGCAACCGTTCCAAAATCTTCCAAACCAGAGGAGACGCCAATTCCTTCCGGCTGAACACGGCTGACGTGGTGTTGCGGATGCCTTCGTTCGAGGTCAATTCGGACGACTGTTGCGACCTGCTCGTATTATAGGCAATCAATTACTGATTAGAACGCGGCGCTTTGTAGTAAGAATCAAAAACCGAACGAAGGAAGTACTGAACGTGCAACGTCGCCAACAAGAAATGTACAGTGAGCGTGAAGTCCGGCGCTGTTCCGATGCTCCTCGACCAGTGGAATAGCAAAGCGAAGACCTCAGAACTCAGCCGTAGTGAAGTGAACAAAGATACAACAGAAGAAGAACAAGTACAGAATGTAAGAAAAAGAGTCCCTGTCGACCTTCCGAATGCGCATGCACGCCCAGCCCAGCCCAAAGTGACGTTCCTTGAGACAGCAGCTGGCCTCGCTTGAGTGGTTGAGGATGTGGGGAGACCCCCTGACCGCGACCGTGGCGGCGGAATCAAATGTTCTGAAACAGCCATGCGCGCCAATCACGGGCGCTTACCGCAAGTTCATGCGGATTCGATGATAAGCTAGCATGTGCTGGTTGCAGATCTGGAAGCATGACATCTTGGGACTGGGTTCGATTGGGTTCATGGTCCTGGGGCGGTATGTGAGGTCGGAGAGACTTGCATCGATGTACGACTTCGATCTCGTGCTGCAGCTTGACACCTGCAATGGCACAGCTTGTCGCTTACACCCACACATTAACATTAATGCAGTGCGAATATTCTAAGTGCTAGTAGAGCTTCACTTCTGTCGTGCATGCAGTAGCTAGAATGTCTTCGGTGCATTTCAATATTTGCATTGAAGCCCCACACGTGGCCGAGGGCTTCCAAGGGTGTCCCACCATACACATTAGGATATCTAGGTTGCATACCCTCCTTCCATGCTCACCTATTCAAGCTCAACAACTCTTCCACGTACCTCCTTGCATCAATGCCAATCCCTTCTCCTAGCCCCTTCGGCCCCCACCCTGCAGCAGCACCACCCATCCTCTGACTCTGCCCTGTGTTTCCCATACCCATAGTACTCCACATCCCGCTCGCAAATCTGCTGCCCGAACCCTTCGATGTTGACGGCTGTGTGTCTCGCGCCCGTCTGATTAAGAAAGCTTCTCTCAATTCGTCCGTGTTGAACTGCACCGAGGAATTGGCTGACTCGGCTGCCTCAGCGTCTTCTTCCTTGGTCATTCGTGAAGGCGGTAAGCGCATCCACACCACCCACCAGCCGCGACTAGTTTTGCATGTGCGTTCTATTTCAGACAGATTCCGACGTGTACCTGATATGGTGGCGAGAATCTGGGAATGTACATTGAGTGCTTCGACTCTGCTCCAGCCAGAAGCGTGTGCAGAGTTACTTCCCAGGCCCTCTGCGAAGAGCGTCCCAGGATCGGGAATATTTGGTAAGCTGGAGTGGATGGTGAGCGTTCGCGGGTCAAAGACCAGGTCGTAGATTGGTTGCGTATTGGGACCAGAACCACCTCCTGTCGATATGGTAGTGTATGGATTTGCTGCTGCAGCAAGACGCGCGGCGACCTTGTCTGGTGAGGTGCTCTTGTCGAGCGAGCGGTGGAGAGGAGAAAAAAAGTTATGGATGTCGCGATAGAACGAAGCAATGCTAAGAGTACCAGTTCGATGATGGAATAGAAAAGTATAGATGAAGGGACGATGCTGAGGACACGTTAGCGGTGCTCTCTAGTTTTCATTCCGAGGTACATACCACGTATACGACAGGACGTAAACGAGAAAGCCCACTATTGGTTGTTGATGGGAAACTCAGCTCTTTCTCATACGCAGGAGTCTCGTCAGATTCCACGCTCGAGGCTGCCGAGGAATTGTCAGTGCGAAGCACTTCAACGTGCACAGTCCGAAGAAGTATGCGATTGTTCCAGTTGCCTTCGTCGTTGTCATCGTCCACGTCGATATCCTGCATGTCGCCCTTTAACCCAAGAAGGAAGTACCCGTCGTTCTCTTGACGAATTTGAGCCTTCAGCTTCTCTCCGGCAACATCTACATCTGGAGCAGGTTCAACATAGCGCATGGCTTCCGGTGATGGCGATCGTGCTGGGACAGGGCGTTCAGCAGCGGGCTCAGCTACTTCCCCAGACTTTTTCCCGCCCCAAGCCGTTCCGTAGCCCAGCGTCATGTACTTCATCCACGTCTCGGTGTCACCCAAAGACGCCAGAAGCGGCTGAGACGATTGACTCGAAGCCTGAACAGCCGGCGAGGATCCACTGTCTACAGCAGCCGAAGCTTTGTCAAGAGCGCTCTCTGCCGCTCTGACGATTGGAGGCGGTATACCAATGGGCATGTCTGAGTCTGGATTCGACGCAGCTGGCTGGAGCTTGTCTTTGGATGAGCGCTTCGGAGCTTCTGGGGCTGGTCGCGCGTCAGACCTGAGATTCCGGCGTCTTCGCTTTCGGCGGTCCGAGGTTGGGTTCTCGCGGATGCCGTACGCCTGGTCACCGTAACCGTAGATAGTCTCGACCCAGTGTGAGAGGTCTCGCAGAGAGCTTCGGCTCACAGCCCCAAGCCCGGAGAAGACCACACCGTCGGCGGCATTGACGTTCTTGCCGCTCCCCACCCAAGGCTCAAGCTCAGACACGTCAAGTGTCTTTGGGTCCGCAGACGCCTTGGCCTGCTGAAGTGGTGAGGCGTCGCCAAAGCGCGAGACCATGACGTCCACCAGGCCCTCAGTCCGGCGCGCAAAGTCCTCAAGCACATCGCGCTCGCTGCTGCCCCACTCCTCCTCGCCCACGCCCATGCCCAGCTCGCCGCCTGCAGCAAGCTTCAGGCCGCCATACATGTCTACTGCAGGGCTGCCGTGAAGCAGGACGTCCCAGCTGCTGGCGAAGCGCGCCCAGTACTTGTCGAGGATGTTGCAGAACTTGTCGCGTTTGTGCTTGGCGAACATGCGGTCCAGAGTGGCGCCATGGTGCAGGCCGAAGACGTTGTGGGCACGTACGAGCTGCTGGACGAGTAGTGCCGGCGGGCTGACTTCGCGTGACGAGTACTCAATGGCGGGCTCGCTGATGCTGGTGCTGGAGTCGTTGCGCGAGGTCGCCGCGGGGAGCTGGGTTAGGTCGATAGACTGTCGCTGTCAGCTATGCTCTCTCTCCTCGCTGCTGTTGTAGGAGCAGATTGAGCGTACCGCAAGAATCCACCATCCCTCCTCCAGCTCGTGCAGCACGATGCGCGACTTGTGCGTCTCTACCGAGTCAACCGCCTCGCCATTGGAGAAGCTCTTTGCGAAGCCCACCATGCCCTGCGCAAGCCCGACCTGCCGCAGCTTCTCATTCTCCTGCTCGCGCAGCTCCTCAGCAGCCCTCGTGTCGCCATGGCCGAGCCTCGAGCGCACTTTGGCGGCTTTGGAGTAGTAGAAGACTATCTGCTCGTGGAACGTCTCATCGCTGGTGCCGAGTGACGGATTGTACACGGCGAGGAAGGACAGCTGCGCAGGCACGACTTTTGGTATTGCGGTCGACGACATGGGAACACGCCCTGCAAGTTGTGGTGAGGCTACTACTGTGTATGGATGGTGTCGCCGGCCGGCTACGTCACGTCTGCAATCAGCGCACGTCTCAAGCGGGCTGTCTCTCCCCGCAAGCAGCGCACCCGCGGCGTCATGGCTTTGTATATTGCGACGTACAGTCTGAGGCCATCGCGATCTACACCCGGAGCGTGGCGCCGTTTGGCAGGGATGCGCTTGTAAGGCATGTGTGTTGAGCCCCCCACATTGCCGTGGCAGATCTCGATCTGGCTCGATTCGGCCAGCATCGCATTTGCACCTGGTACTTCCTTTGACCTTCACCCTCACCGCCCACCTTGAAGCATGCTCTGGAGGCTGCCGGCCTCGCTCACACATCCGGCAGTCCGCGGCTACAGCACCCGTGCCGGCCCACTGAAGATACTGTTCTGTGGCGCAGACCATTTCAGCATCGCCTCGCTGCGTGCCCTCACCCAGGCGCACCACCAAGTGCCCGGCCTGATAGACTCGATTGATGTGGTGCACCGGCCAGCAAAGCCCACGGGCAGGGGGCTGAAGACGCTGAAAGAGGGTACCTGCACGCTGTGTCCCACAATGCAGCTAAGCTTACCAGCACTCAGTCCCCATCAGACACGCTGCTTCAGAGCTTGGGCTGCCCACCCATGTGATTGACACCTTCACCGGCTGGACGCCGCCAATCCGCCCCGACCTCATTGTCGCTGTGTCCTTTGGTCTCTTTGTGCCTCCGCGGTTGCTCGGCCTGGCCAAGTACGGCGGCATCAATGCTCACCCATCGCTTCTGCCCGACCTACGCGGCCCTGCGCCTATCGAGCATGCCATACTGAACCGGCGCAGTTATACCGGCGTGTCTGTCCAGACGCTGCATCCGAAGACGTTCGACCAAGGGACAATACTTGCGCAGACGCCTGCGCCTGGCATTGCGGTAACACCGGGCACTTCAGCACATGTCCTTGCAGAGCGTTTGGCAGAAGTAGGCGCACAAATGCTCGTGGACGTTATCAAGGACAATGGCTTCGTCTCGCCACAGAAAGATGTTGGATGGTATGCCAGCTCTGGCGGTCCTGTCGACCATGCGCCCAAGATCACGAAACAGAATCACTTTGTTGACTTTAGCGAGAAGACTATGGATGCTATACTCGCGATGCAGAGTGCCCTGGGCGAGTTATGGTGTATCTTGCCCAACGGCGATCGACTGATCATCCACAAAGTCGCCGATAGCCTCAAACCTGACACACTCGATCATAGACAAGGCATTTGGGTCGAGCATGGCCTTAAGGATCCCCTCTTCCGCGCAGCATGTGGCAGAACAGGTGTCATTCTGTCGAGCACGTATGCAGGATCGAAAGCAGGACACGGTAATGCAAAGTTGTTGCGCATGCTTCCTATTCAGGAAGTGCCCACGGACGAGACCTTGAGAGGAAGAACATGATCATTAAACCCATGATCTTGTAACAGCGTCCTACGAGCTTGCCAGTTGTATGCACTGAACGTAGAGATTCACAATAGACAGTTGTATCCGTCAACGCCAGCGCGATGCAAGACGACGACAGGGCATAAAAAGCACAAATCAAATCTACCATGCGTCTCCCCACCCTTCCTCTTCGTCCTCTTTCGCTTTAGGCTCTTCCTTCTTCACTTCTTTCTTTGGTGGTACGACAACTTTGCGTGTTGTTGTTGCGGACCCTGTTGTACTCGACCTTCCGCCTATTACAGGCCGTGTGATCTTTGCTGTTGAGGCCGTAGACTTGGCCATGCCCTTGGGTAACGCGGGCTTCGCTATTTTCTTGCCTTGAGACTGCGCTGCCAGCCATCCCGCAAAGTCGGGTTCGCCCTTGTCATCGAATGACGTTGTGGTGTTTGGCTTAGAGACTGATGGTGCACCCCACGGATCGTCCTCTTCCTGCTCTGTTTGTCCGGTATTCCCGTTGGAATCAACACCACCCTCATCAGCAAAGCCTCCCCAATCATTGTCGAAATCTTCGGCCTCATCATCAAACGCCGCCGAAGGATCGGGCGATGCGATTGTAGGCACAGCAGTTGAGCTCTTTGTGCTATGCAGTGTCATGCCTGGTTTGGAAGCCAGTGGCACCGGCGGCTTGCTCGATGTATCTGGCGGAGGCACAGAAGAGGAACGGTGATCTCCAGTGCCGTTCGCACTCGCACCAGCACTGATCTGGCCGCTCGTGGACGCTAGTTGTTTCGTGAAACTCGATATTGCCCAGCCTGCCCATGAAGTATCGTTCGCAGGTGTTCCCATTCGCGGCGTCGCACCTCCTGTGGCAGCCAGGCCAGGAGATGGCAGAACAGTGTCAGGCATTGTTGCCGCAAACTTACGGATTCGCGCAATGTATATATCGACACTCTTCTGAGCCTGATCACGGATCATCTTCTCTTTGTCGACCAGCGATGGACACATGATTGGCAGTAGTTTTGTGGCGCAATCTTCCTCGCTGAAGAGGTCCGCAGTGGCAGATAGGGCCATCAGGGCGGCGTTGCGAGCGTGGACGAATGGATCTCGTAAAGAACGTGCGAAGGCGGCAGCCAGAACCTTTGCTCGGCTACTCTGTCCCAGGTTCCGTGCTATTTTCCCCAGGCATATCGTGGTGTTGGTCCGAATGCCAGGTTGCTCGTCGTTCGCTGTCTTTGCGAGATGTCGAAGTAGTTCGCCGTTGATCACGCGATCAGACAGTTTTGGAACTACGGTGAGAACAGCTTTGACAGTCTGTTCCCTGACGACAGGCGCTACGTCCGAAAATCCGGTAACCTCTCAAATGTCAGCATGGTGTCCGGCACGGGTCATATTATGTCTTACCATTTGTGGGAAGATCTTGTCGTTGACAATCTTCTGAGGCAAATGGTCAATCATCAAGGGCAGATTGTCCAAGAGACAAACACGTATGCCTCGATCCGGATTCGCGAACAACCGCACCACCACTGGCGTGATCTGTGTTTCATACTCTTCATCAGACAATTTCTGCCCAATTTGCATGACCGTGCTGAACACTTTGGCGCCACCACCTCCAAACTCAACAGACTTCAATAATTCAGGTAGCACCTTCATCTTGAAGAAGTCCGCAGGAAAGTCGTCCGCGACTTCGTCCAGCTTCCTGATGAGTGTGAGCCATGCTCGGGGCAAGCGAGGGTGCGGACTTACCCGAGGAGCTCATTGCGCTCGTCCTCAGCCTTGAGGCCAAGGTTGTCGATGTCTTCAGTGACTTGAATCAAGGGTGTCTGGAAGAAGCCGCCTAGTCTCCTGCCTTGATCCAAGAACTGCCCAACACTCATGCGGACTTTCGGACTTGGGTTAAGCAGACGTTTGTAAGACTGATGCATGCTTGGCGGTATGCTCTTCATTTGTCCCAGCTGATCGGCGCTGTTGAAGCTGCCATTGAACACCTCGAAAATAAGTACGCCGAAATTGTATGCATCCACCGCGTGGGTTGGGTTCTGCTTGATAACTTCCCAGCCCCCTTTCGAGACCTCCGGCGCCATGTATCGTCCTGCATCTGGTATCAAGCCGCCGTACGTCGGAAGAACGGAGTCGTCCTCCTTGACGGAGCTGAGCGCTTCAAAGCCGCCGAGTTTCCACTCGCCACTTTCACTGAAGAAAATGGAGGCTGGACGGATGCACCCGTGTATCGAAGAAGCGTCCGCGTTGACGAATTTCAGCGTCTTTGCAATGTTGTGCAGTCCCCACTTCGTCGTCTCTTCCGTCAGGCTCTTTCGCTTCACATGCCAGCTCAGGGGGCTCAGTCTCTCGGTAGCGATGTATATATACGTGTCGGTCTCTACTGTGTCTAGCACCTTCACGACGCCGGGATGGCGCAGGGTTCGCAGCTTGCGGAGCGCATTGCGTGCGAGGGGCAACCGTGATTTGTTGGCGGTGATATCGAAGGAGAATATACTACATTTCGAGCCGTCTTCCTATCACACCAAGGTTAGAACACAGATTCACAATTGTGTGCAGACGACCGGGCCATACTCGCTTTGTGCCGTTGTGCAATGCCCAGATGGAGTCGTTCAAGTCCACACGATCTCCAAACGTGTAGCCGAACGCTGGCCCCTTTGAAATTGCTGACGCGACTGCAGACTTGAGGAAGTCCATCGCTGTCCCTTAATACCACCGTCTATGGTGAGAGATGTTGCGGGCCTGCGACGTGCCAGCGCGCGATAGCCGTGAGGACAGGTGCGCCTGCCCCACTGGTTGGCCTGAGGCCGCAACGCGGCTACGCACGTGATGGCGCGTTTGACCGACTTCCCCATCTACGCGCCTCACCCTGTCCCTGCTCGACCTACACAATTCCCGCTCGACACGGCACATGATCGCACAACACCTCTTCAATGCACTCAATGCATCCTATACCTTGCCGATTGTCTGCCTACGCGCCAATGCCCTCACCTTGCTCTCATCCTTGGAGTTCACATCTGGGAAGCGACTATCGGGCCGTCATAACCAACCGCAGCTTGGAGGTGCAACCGGCTCCCAGAGTCATCTTTCCAGGTACGTGTTTATTTCCCAAAGGTCGCACTGGCAGTCCAGGCAACCCCATCCTATGATGACCACTGGTAAAAGGTTAGATCGCAGACTTCTGTGATGGTTTCCCTTTGACATCCTTGCACGGGTGAGAGCGCCGCAAGGCGCGCACCCTGCAATGATACAAATGTGGAAGCCTCCAGCAGGCGAAATGCTGCTTTTATAACAAACTGAAAAGATCTGACAAGACTCTCACTTCTCGCTCCACTCAATTTTATTATCGAAGCAGAAGCTAATTCAGAAAATATCATAGTGTGCCAGAAGTCCTGACGACGGCGCCGCCCTAACGTGGATCGCTCGCTATGGCTGGGCGAGAATCACAATCAGAAGCCATTGGACGAGACTGCGTTAGAG
Source organism: Paraphoma sp. B47-9 (assembly GCA_001748405.1). Classification (NCBI taxonomy): domain Eukaryota; kingdom Fungi; phylum Ascomycota; class Dothideomycetes; order Pleosporales; family Phaeosphaeriaceae; genus Paraphoma; species Paraphoma sp. B47-9. The sequence continues at coordinate 57,402 of BCLK01000020.1, forward strand.
CAGAAATATCCCCACCGCCCACCAAGAGACAGCGCCTGGGAGCTGCAGCCAGTCATCCTACGTTGGACAGAAAAGCACCCTCCACGCTGATGTACCGCGGCCCATCGTTTGACGAAGCCCAGCGTAGGTATGGCGCGTTCAGATGTGTTGTTGTTTGCAGCTAAATGAGCGCAGTAGTGATTCCATAAGGGTATCCTTCGGGAAGTCCGTTGAGTCGTCCAGTCCTTCTGGCTCATCCAAGCATTACTGGACGGCGTTACATGGTACCGTCCTACGTGGGCAGAAGAGTGGTGAGCTTGGCGCTACACATTCACTTGAAGCCAATTTGCGCCATGCGCCGGGCTTAAGACGGTCGAATAAGCCAGTTTGCCGAGTCTGTGAAAAGCCCGCAAGTGTCAAGTACGATCCACTCGTTGCATGCTCGACTTGCCACCGTCAATATCATGACAGCTGCCGCAAACCCGCCTTCGTTGTTGGGAGCGACACGTAAGACTTTATGCTTCACTTTCTGTTCCAAGGCTAATAAACACAGCCAGCGTTGGAGGTGCCTGCATTGTCTGAATGATGGAACCAGCCCCCGACTGACAGTTCGGCGGACTCTGTCAACCAATAAGTTGAAGACACCAGCGAACCCAGTACCCCATAGGTTACAATTAAATGGAAGTGATGTGGCAAACCGAAGCACTTCCCCGCGCGTCAATTCCAAGTCTACGACGGAAGATCGAGGTGGCTCTTCTCCTAAAAGCAAAGCTCATATCCACGATTTCCAATACCGAACTTCGAATATTCGCGAAGGCTTGGTTGCACCATCACCTGTGGACGGAGTCCGGACCAGCAGAGATCCATTCCCGCTTCCTGATCACCCTTCTATCCGTAGCAAACTTTCCTTTGAATCGGTCCGCCATGATGATGCAGAGGTGGCCGCAACAGAGGCGGTGTCGATTGAAGTAGGGCGTAACGAAGTAAATACTGGGCAAAGCGAATCTTCCAACACGCGCGACTTGCTTGATTCTCGCATTGTGGACAAGTTTGAGATCCCCAACACGCCTACGCAACGCTCGAGTCTAATCGAGGGCGACATAGCGAAGTCACATATGCAAGAGCACACATCTCCCGACATTGACATACCAGCTGTAAACTCTTGTGATCATATCACGCCTCAGGTCGACGAGGCCACAGTCAACCCCAGGGTTATACACGTACTGTGTGTGGGGTGCCGCAAACAGCACGTGCTTTCCAAGAGTCCGGAGACTGCTACTTGGTAAGCCTTTCCCGCAACTAAGCTCATCTCTTCTAACACAAGATAGTCGTTCGTGTCAAAAGCGAGTACGCATCGCCCATGGCGAGAGCCTTGTAATACCGGAGACACCCGACGACAGTTCACCGAATGACGAAATTGCGGCATCTGCCAGTCCCAGCCGCAAATCACGTGCACAAGCATCCACGCATCACGTGGCTGCTCAGAACAATCCTGCGCCCTGGTTTGAGACTAACCTTGTGGCGTGTCAGCCTGCTATTATCAAGAAGAAGGTTGGTCCTGAGGACACCGAGCCCAAGATCCAGAACCACGCTGCCGTGGCCCCACAAGCATCATCAAGCCGCGCGACCGATAGTTCCAATATGTGTCACAATTCTGGTCGACAACACCAGAACAGCGCAACGTACTCAGCTACGTTCATCGACCACGCGAACATAAGCCTTTGCAAACAGTCCTTTCCTTTTGTGGAGAGCCACCGAGCGCTGTCGGAACAAGACGTTCCTCGCGGGCATCAGAACAGCATGCTCGTTGCAGAAGGTAGCCACGAGGCTGAACTAGCGGAAAATAACATATCGTTCGCTATACCCGGCAGTCAAGACGCAGTGTCAGACGGCAGTGTAACACACCGACACCGTGGCGAGAGCATCGAGAAGCAAGGTCTAGGCAGTCACTTGGTGCGTCCTTTACTCCCGGAAACTGCACCCGAAGAATGCCAATCCTCGAAGAACGTACCCAAAAGCACGGATGCTATCTTAGGCACTAGACAATATACTGTGCGCCAAATGGCAGCCATAGCTCTGGTAGCTGCCAACGGCTCTCGCTTGACTACGTCTCAGATCATCAGCTGGCTAGCTCAGAATTTCCCTCACCTGTGTTTAGGTGAGGGTTCGTGGGAGAGGAGTGTTCGACAAGCTCTTTCCACTTTTACTGACTTCTACGGCGAAAAGATCGTTGGAGCACGTACCAACAAGAAAAGATATGGCTTCGTCAGTGCTGAAGTCCAGGCGCGGTACGAGAAAGAATACCCGGCGTTCCGCAAGCAAGCAAGCTTTTCGGAGATTTCAGAGCCTCGACTGGAAAGCGCAGCGTTGGACAATGTAGCCAGCCAACCATTAACTACACACAGTAGCTCCTCGTCCGAAAATAGGGAAGCAGCGAGAAAAAATGCTTCATCCGCATGTACGACAACACCCATGTCGTATCGACCAGAAGACTTTGGTACTACTACCAGAGCAATCGTATTCCTCAAAGGTTCAGAAGAGCAGGAAACTGGCAGTGACTATATGTCGAGGCCATTTCAGCGTTCCCAACCACGGCAGCCGTTTAAGACGTTGGATATTGACTTCGCCATCGAGCGCAAAACCAATTTTCATGCTGCGCTTGCGCGTATCCAGCAGATTGATCCGATGAAAATGAGTGAAACGGAGAGGGCACAAAAAATTGCCGAAATCAAGGCGAGACCGTCCAGGAAGAAATATTTTGGTTCGGATCATCGACTGGCGCATAAGCGCAGGTACAACCTAGAAGACATACACGACGAGCGTAACGGCGCGTGGCGGCCTCATCATTTCACTAATAATCATAGTTTAAATGGCATGCATAAGCATGCGGGCATAGTTGATATAGAGACTCGCACACTGGAGCAAGTTTTCAATTTGCCTGATATTGTCATCCCCATGAACGACGGCCAGACGGAGCTGGCGTTCAGAGATGGGACTTTGGTGGGCTTCTTCTTTCCGTGGATACCCATGTTCATTACTGATTACTTGTAGGTGAACGGAAGACTGCCACGCCCAAGGAACATCTACAGGGTTGGCAAAATAGTGGGTGGAGAGTTGACAATTCGAACGAATTGAGTCATGCCCAACGCTGCTCAGTCAAACAGAAATAAGCAAGTGTTGTGTTTCTACTCCGTCACCTTGCCCGCCCCGGCTGCGCAAGGCTTGCGAACGATTGGTCATGATAGGCGGCGCTGAATTGCAAAGGCACAGGCCACTAAGTGGAATAGCAAGACGATGGATCAAATTTCAATTACTAAATACGCTCATTCATGGGTATCGTCCAGCATTACTCGTACACTGCTTCTCAATAATACATGTAACTCCGCAATGGAGAATCAGACACTAAGGTCGTCTAGTAGACGCGACGGGCATTGCGTCCATCGGTACCGTGCATGCGGCGGGTGCCAGCAGCCTATGACGAGTTAGCATTGTTTAATCGAGTATCATTCCCTGTTGACGTACCTTGAGGCCGGGGCGTCTAGTCAAGCTGCCTCGGAGCTTCATGAGAGCTCCAGAGACCTTGTCACCCATGGTGGCATGTCGCTTGTGGTGGTGTACAGGCGCGGCGGTGTGGCCATGGCCAGTTCTAACCGTCTTGGTTGTTGTGGTTGTGGTTGTGGTCGCAACAGGCGCCCTGCGTGCGGTGCGGCGTCCTCCCATGAGACGGGTCTTCAGACTAGGACGGGCGGTCGACCTGGTGGTTCGGGTTGTGCGGGGAGCAGCACGGGTGCGGTGAGTGCGGCGCATGAGAGGCATGTTGGATAGTAGATTTGGTTGTTTGGTTGATGGTAAGGTAGTTGATGATGATTGTTCTAGATTGCAGCTGAACTTGAAGAGTTGATGATGATGATTGTTGTTGATAGTTCATTGCAAGCAGCATTACTCCTCCTCTTATATCTTCTTTCTCCAATCCTTTCGGTCCTACCTCACACACCTCTCCAGACCCTGAAAACAAGATTCCTGCCCTCAAGCCCCCAGATTCTGGATAGGATCACCTATGGTAAGACAAGGATACGTCATGCAGGGGCTGTAGCTCGTGGCGCATGACGTGGGACTGCTTGTCTAGAATCCGGTGTGGCTTGTTCCATTTCCAGAAAGCTTCCAAGGAACGGCTTGTTTCAGATATGATAGGCAGTAATGCTGGGGTATGGGAATCGAAGCGGTTGGTGATGGGCTGCATCGGGTTTAGCGTGATTGGACCCTGATTTCATGAGCGGTTGTGACGTAGTGGCTGGGGCAGAATAGCGTCATATCGTATATCGTCATTGCAGGATGGGAATTGTGCTTTGACGAACGTCGACGAGGTTGGAGGGAAATTGAGGTTGATTACCAGGGTACCGGTAATAATGGAGCATGATACGATTGTGCGGACGCTTTGAGCGAAGTGACGTGGGAAGGATCGTTCACGCGGTTGGAGATTCCTTGTTCCAAGGCTATTTGCAACGAACGTGTGCTCATCCTCTCGAGTCTTGCTGTGTCTAAGATCTGGTATGCTTTGATGCCGGAGCTTCGTTCAACGAGCTGTCGAAATGATGCTACGCCTTACCCGATCACATGACCGTGCGCCTATGATGCCCCGACAGGGCTGAAACGGCTTCATGCATCTCGCAAGGTGCAGTTGGGCACCAAACATACCTCCAACTTATCAACTCCTCTACTTCATGATAAGGCCGTGAGTGAGATATGATAGAACACAATATCACCTCGATTCGCTCGCTTTCCATCGCATCTGCTCCACCTATCTCTGTTAGTACGTCGTGTTGATGTCATGGGAAAATGTGACCGCAATAAAACTTCTACATCAAATGGCAACAGAATGAATTCGACAACCAACCTCCATCACGAAACGCATTGAAGTATTCTTTCGACTTTGTCCTTCAGCAGCTAAAACAAAATCTAATCAAATTATGTCTTCTAACAAGGGACCATTCGAGCAAGGTAACCAACCAACCTATCACGCCATGGCACGACCTAATACTGCTTTGTAGGCTTCCAGCCTGAAGTGCAACATCAAAAAGTACCCGGATGGCAAACCGTTATGGACCCACCTCCCCAGGTTGACCACCTTCCTACCGCTGATGGTGGACGCGAGCTTTACAAAGCCGCTGGCAAGCTCAAAGGGAAGAAGGCGCTCATCACTGGTGGTGACTCCGGTATTGGTAGGTCTGTTGCGGTGCTCTACGCCATGGAAGGTGCAGACAGCTTCATTGCCTATTTGCCTGAAGAAGAAGACGATGCGCAAGAGACAGTAAAGCTCGTCGAAGAGAAAGGACAAAAGTGCTACACGTACGCCACAGACCTCAAGGATCGTGACAACTGCAAGAAGGCTGTCGAGGAGGCTGTGAAGCAAATGGGCGGTATCGATATCTTGGTGAACAACCACGCTTATCAGATGATGGTCGAGGACATCAAAGATCTTTCCGAGTAGGTGCGGCGCCCAGGGATAATCAGTTGTGATAGCTAACATCTATGAGGGACCAATGGGTACACACTTTCAACACCAACATCCACCCCTTCTTCTACCTCTCCAAGTACACTCTCCCCCACATGAAGAAAGGCTCAACGATCATCAATAATGCTTCAATCAACGCGTACATTGGCAGACCAGACCTGCTCGACTACACCTCGACCAAGGGCGCCATTATTGCGTTCACCCGCGGCCTGTCTAATCAGTACGTTTCGAAGGGTATCCGCGTCAACGCTGTTGCGCCCGGCCCTGTCTGGACTCCACTTATCCCTGCCACCATGAACACAGAGGCTATCAAACAGTTTACTGCTCCTATTGGAAGACCGTCACAACCCAGCGAGATTGCGACGTGTTTTGTATTCTTGGCTAGCAACGACAGCAGTTCTATCAGTGGACAGACGCTGCACCCCAATGGAGGTACTATCGTTAGCGGTTAGAGAACATGGAAGACCTGGTAATCAATGGCGTTCACGACTTCATGACTTTACATTATAGATGCAACAATCAATCATAATTTCACCATGCACTTGAGCTCCTTTGTGAACGACTTGACATTCTTTCATGGTTGGCCTGCTGCATCGAAGATGGCTGCAACAAACACAGATAGACAACGATAGTTCGCTATAACTCATTGTTGCCTACACGAGCTGGCCAAGCGGCTGCGATGGCAAATGTCGTTCTCATGCCATCCTTTCCCCCCTCCCGTCACTCATCATCCGGAGCACGGTAACCATCGGGGCGCAGAATCTTCTCGCGAATGTCTGGACGACCAAGCCAGGAGATGTACCATGTAGGCTGACCATGCTTGATACGACAGCGAGTATCCCAACGGCCGCCCTCGGACGAGTTATGTTTCTCGTACTCATCATCGATGTTGTCTCCCCTAGGCTTGCTTCTATCCTGGCAGTCGAGACAGATGCCGTTGAAGTAGCCGTTGGTGTTGGACTGCGCGCGCAAGACGGTCGTCTCCCAATCATGAGTGCGACAGCGCTGGCATTTGGGGGTATAGTCGTACTTGAATCCCTTGAGGCGGTTGACGATCTGGCTGATGCTGGATGAGAGGAGGACATCGTCGACGGGCCAGGCCTCGCATTTCGTTAGGGCGTATTGGTAGCGACCGATGGTGGCATCCCAGCACTCGCAGTAGCTGGTTTCGGAACGAAGGATTCGGCCGACGCGGGAATAGAGAGACTTGTGTAGTGAATTGCGCAGACCACCGCGAGCGTGATTGAGCGGGCCTTAGTAATGTGTTAGCGTTGTATGCAAGTTGAGCAATATGGTGTCGTGCTTACCAACAAACTCGCGCTCCCCAATGTGGAGGTGCTTGGGACCCTTGAAACCCTTAGGCGGGCGCTCCTTGACGTGGCCAACGTGGTTGTACGCGAGATATTTGGTGACCCTGGCATATCCCGTAGCGTGGTTGAACAGATAACAAGGATACGCGAGTGCTCGGGCGACATAGATTGACATGGTGATGCCAGCCATGCTCGTGTCATACCAATTGTCGAACCACTCCTTCAGATTCTCTTTGACCTGCTTGTCCTGGTGGAGCTCCTAGTAGTAGATGGCGTACCATACACCGAGCAGCGAGATCTCCCATAAGCCCAGCTCTTGCATACGCTGCTGGGTGAGGCCCTGGAGATGCGCGAGCCAGACGACCGTGCCTTCCTTGTCGTGGAAATCTTCCTTTGAGCTCGCATCGCCCAACGTGATCTCCGACTTGTCGTCGCTTGCATCAACAAGCCCCTGCAGGTAGGCAGACTTGCTGCAGATCTCTGCTGGAACGTGAATCTCGGTGACGTGCTTTGATCCATCTTCCTCGACAGCTCCAATGACGGTGACGGCGAGGTCGTTCGTTCCTTCCTCGGAGAGGATGATATCTTGGTCGAATACCAGCGAAACGGCGGGGCCGTTTCGGGTGACGAGGCCGGGCATGGAGATGGAATTGTGACCGCGACGAGCCTAATGATCAAGTGGCTACGGTAGTGAAAAGAGCGGCAGGTGCTGGAGTAAAGAGGTTGGCTTGGCATTGCCCACTAGCGGCGCGATCTCATGTGACTGTGGCATGGAGGTTCACTTTCACCTCTCTGGAATTTAATGGCAACAGCATTCCTGCTTGCGACCCTCTTGCCAAGCGTCCTGCGTATATGGATTGTCTGAAGTCGAGTGGAGCGGGCTGGGAAGACTGGGACATGCAGTCTGATATCGAGAGCCACCATCGAGACTGAAATGTAATATGCGAATGACTTGAAGGTTGAAATAGGAAATGTGTCTAGCCGAGTTGCTAAGATAAAAGAAGTGATTTTGAACGTCCGAAGTCCAGTATCGGCCGAAAAGACCAAGAAACAAAGATATCGCCTTTCAGACTTGTTTAAAGCAGGCAGCGTTTACGGAAAATTGAGGACAACAGCAATGAGATTACGTTGCAAGCACAGATTCTAGCACATCATCTGGGCTGAAGCGCGGTCATGTAACTCATCGTACAAATCGAACTTAGCAACAACCCTTGCACTGATCCGAGCCATTACGGGCTATAAAGGGAAATTTCCACAGGCTCGTTGTTGCGGGTGTGATGCGATGGGCTCTGATCTATCTGGAGTGAGGTGAGGAAGAAGGAACGGTCGATGTGCGTCGGAGAGTCGGGACAAGCGCGCGGGACAATCTCGGCCGACATGGACTGATCTCATCAACTTTACATCGTCCACAACTGAACTGCAACACGCACTCACAATGCCGCCCCCACGGATAATGAACACACTGCGGAGAACCCGAGCCCAGCCACAGCTGCAATGTTTGCACAGGATAGCAGCCTCCCGTTTTGCGTCCACCTCACCACCCACAATTGATCCGTCACAACCAGTCGTGCCGTGGAAGACACCAACGAGCGTGTGGTCGCCCGAGAACCTCATACCGCCGCCAAAAGATGGCGAGATACTCATGGAGCGGAGACCAAACCGCGCACTACCGCCGTACGTTGAACCCCGGCTCACCAACTGCATCCCCGTGCTAACATGTCCAGCGTGCCACCCTTCATATCCCCGCAAGTCCTCAAGACCTTCCCCATCTTCGTGATCGCCATGGTCATCACCACCGGCGCCTTCTTCAACTACCAGAAGCAAGAATCATCTGTTGTCACCTCGACCCTGTACGCGCTGCGCACCAACCCCGCCGTGCGCGAAGTCCTCGGCGACGAAATATATTTCGCAAGCAAATACCCGTGGATCAAGGGCGAGATCAATCAAGTACACGGACGAATAGACATCAAGTTTTGGGTCAAGGGGACGAAGACACAGGGAGAAGTACGGCTACAGTGCCGGAGGAAGGGCAGAGGCGGCTTGTACTCTACGCAAGAGTGGAGTCTGACAATGGACGATGGGACGGTGATGCAGCTATACGACCCGAGTGGGAATGCGATTGATCCGTTCCAGGATCCGATCGGCGAGGAGTAGAGTGCGAAGACTACAGGCTGCCGTAACCAGCCGAAATCTAACGAATTGCATGATTCTAGGGGCTTTGTCTTATTGCAGCAAAGGCATTGAGACGTCACAGGCGAAGCGCCGTGACATACGTGTATATACACTGTAAATCACCACATCATGTACAAGTAAGCGTCTAACGATGCCACAATCAACAGAATTTAACAATATGTATTGTCGTACTATGTACGCATGACAAACGAAAGGCCGGTCTGAGACCCGCATGGTATCAATATTTTCCGCAACGCCGAACAGCCCGATATCTGCTTGATGCCGCCAAATTTAGAATCATACTCAGACAGAAAAGAAAGTGGTATCATAAAGTGATCATGCACGCGCGTTCCCCGCAGCCACTCTTCATTCAGATCTTATCGTAGTCCGCCTCAGGCCTGCGCACACTCGGGTGATGTGCAAGGTTAGGCTTGACGAGATGTGCGAACTGCGGGTTGACGTTCAATGGGTAGGAGATCTCAGGGACGCGCGGAACCTCCTCTTCTTCTTGCTCTTGCTTGCGCTGCCAGAAGCGCTTCTTCTGCGGCTCGCCAGATGTCGTCCGCGAGTAGATGGAGGAAGCCGGGCGGTTGGCGAAAAGACCAGGCTTGGTGGGTGATGTGCTGTGGTAGCTGGGAAGGAATGATTGCCTAGCGTTTCGGAAGGCGCGAAGTGGGCTGAAGTCGAATTGACTGAGACGGTTGGGGTTGTTCTCCTTGTTAGGGGAATGCATTTGCGGCGAGCCGCAGTCGACAGGAGGAGTGCCCATGCGCATGGGTGGCGTGCCGCCAATGTTGGTGCGCGAGGAGCTGCTGCCGGTGTGGTGGGTGTTGATTGTGAAGGCCTTGTGCTTGGGATCGTACTGCGACTCAGTGTCGATTTCTGAGAGTGTCATGGCGCCTCGCGCGCGGACAGCGCGAGCAGTGATGTGGCGTGATCTGTCGCGGAAGACGAAGCTCTGGTTTAGGTCAGCAAGTGTCGGCGAGACGATAGTAGGAGAAACTTACCGCCACGATATTGAAGAAGCCAATGACAATGGACAAGATGCCAGATGCGACGAGCAGCCGCCAGAACGGCATGCCCAGAGACTTCTGGCTCGTGGCCTCCTTGTTCATGTTACCGAGCATGTTGAGTCCAATGGCCATCATCGCGCAGCCCAAAGTAACAAAGCCATGAGAAGGGCTGAGCAGAGGCCAGTTCCGGGCGAAGAAGTTGCGGAACAGCGAGCACTCGGAGATGATGAGGAAAAGGCCAGCAACCGCAGTGATGACATGGCTGCAGGCATCGAAGAAAAAGAACTGATCATGGTCAGCATACGAATGTCCCGAGATTGTTGGTAAAAGTACCTTGGAAACAATGAAGGTCTTGACAAGCATTACTACACTGCTTGCAACAACGGACGCGAGGGCGATAATGTTCAGACCACGCAGAACGTTAAGAATGATGTAGCCTGGTCCAGCCAGATGCTCGGCTGATAGAAGCGCCATTTCGAGTCTGTAGTGATGGTATGGAAATTGCTGGGTGTGCTTGAGATTGAAGATGTTGAACAGGCTGGCCAGCAGTCGGGAGCGCGTCGAGCGAAGGGTTCAAGAGATTGACGTGGGTGTTCAGTTAGAAAAGTAAGGTGTACGAAGTTAAGAGGTAGAGGGATGGTCCCACGCCGTGAGGCAAGCGTCTGCGCGCTGGACAATAGCAACAATAATAGACAATAGAGACTGAAGAATAGGAAAGAAAACTCGAGGTGAAGGGGGACCTGAGGAACAAAATCACTCTCCACCCATGCCTAGCCCAACCTACCATTGTCGCGAACATAGCGACAGCCCCAGATTAGACCCATCGCGCGGGGTCCCTTCACTTCCACACTATCGAGTGGCCCAGATTACTCGGTCGTTGACTTTGCGCCAGTGCAACGTTGGACATGAAACACGAAAATCACCCCCTCGAAGGAGTTTAGCACCACGTCTACCGACATGGACAACGCAGCAAGTGGTGACTGGACCTGCTTTCCCGCCCGCAGAACCGCTTCCCGCATCCGAGAATCTCGGGGCGTCCAGAAGCTGAGGCGCGGTTTGGTCGACGTGTGGCAGTCGCGTAGTCATTGGGTGAGAGCGCTTGAAACGCGCTCGGATACGCATGGGTGCTGTTTCAGATCTCAAAACAGACGGATGCGCGCGGCGATCTGCGAGCGCCTAGAAAGCTCCGACACTTCGCCCGTTGGCATTCAATTCTCCGATGTGAAGCGCGACTGCGACGCGAGTGAAGAATCTGGTGACTTTTTGGTGTCGAGTGGTGGAGGCAAGAACGACAGCTCGGGGAGAAGGTTCGCGGGCGCCAAGGCGGGAATCTGTCAGCAACGGGTGGTGATGTTTACCTTCATTTCCTCAAAACCAGTCCTTTCATGTCACAACCTGCCGAACACGACCCGTGGATGTGACAGCAGGTGAAGAAGGTTTGTATGAGATTGCACGGACCGAATTACACTTGGCCATGTTATGAACCGACACTCACATTGCAGGATCAGGCCGCTCATGTTGAACGGCACAAATGACAGAAATCAAGGGGTATATTGCTGCACAGCTATCTAGACACTGCGCGGGCTACTTGCATCGGCTGAACTACCCATCTACGATCGCATTTGGGAACCAATGTTCAGTGCGCCATGCGCTGAAGCTGCCGGTCTACTTTTCAAGCGCATTCACACACGCCATTACCGTCTTACCGAGCTTCCAGCGCTCACGGCGTTGAAAAACTTCCCGCGCCCAGCTAAGAGCCCTATCCAAGCTTCCATCTTGCACGCCAGCGACTTGCATTGCGCCAGGAAACCCGCCTTTGAGAAGCTGCCATGCGATCATGAAGGCTTTCCATGCGTATAGTATTATCCACGGCGCCTCGTAGCTTGCATCGATCGTTGTGTCCAGATAGTGCAAAAACCAGTCTACGTGGGGCTGTATCGATCTCGCGATGTTCGACTCACACAGCACTTCCCGAGACGGTGCAAAGTGGGTAAGCTGATCCAAGGCGGAATCGACACTGTTTGCCACGATGCCACCGGTATGCGAGGGCGACCACAGCTGCATCTCTATCATCGCGGCTTCCCATGTGGCTTCACTTAAAGATGTGGGACCTCCAGACGCGGTCTTTTCCTGTGGCCGAATGAGCGCACCTAGTCCAAGTAGCGATGCTCTTATTGGGTCCAACCGCTCCATGCTCAACATGCCGGTCATGGTAGACCATCCTGAGATCTCTCGGGCACTCGAGGTAAGGAATTGCGTTATATTAATCACGCCATACGGATCGAATGCGGGGATGGAAGTAATATCTCCACTTGACGTCAGGATCTGTCGAACCGCGTCTGCGTACTGCACCGAGGGCTCCCCATTTCTGGATACTAGCTGCCGATGAGCCCACTCGCCAGCCGACGATGCTGTCCAATAGTCCTCTGGACATGGTAGATCGTGCTTTATTTCCAGATGTGAAACAAGACGTGGGATCGACATGAATTGATACCACAAGGTGTCGATTTGATGCATTGCAAAAGCAGTTCGTCTGCAGGACTCAGCTCGAATGAACTGCCGCCAAAGAGAATCCAGGTCCTGTGTCTCTGCCGCCTCTAGTCTCGCGGTCTGCATCAGGCCACTTGCTCGAGCAAGTGAGATCATTTTTGAGTGAGTCTTGAGTCCGTACGCCGAGTCGTTGTCGCTCGAGTGCATCATAGCATAGAGTTGCAGGAACAGGTATGCCTGGACCATGGCAGGAGCATCGGTCAGCTCCTCGGGATTCTCCTCATACCCAGCGATGAGCGTTCGTGCTCGGTGAAAACAGTGTTTCGACAAGAGATCGCCGGACGCAACTTCTGGCATCCCATCTAGATCATCGCCATGCTGATACGCAAGGCAAAGCATACTGAGAAGGAGACTTTTCGGAGCGCAGGTAGGATCGAATGTCGGCTGATGCAAGAATGGTAAATATGTCGAACAGTACGTAAAGAACAAGTCGCAACCTCTTACGATCTGTGTCGTCGATGGGAACCAGTCATCTTGTATTTGAGGAGGATCAGTAAAGAGAAGTTTGTCGGGACTCCATTGATCAAAGTTGAAGCCAGCTAATGTTGCGTCGATCGAGTGGTGGGTAGTGGCTGCTGATGGCGTCTGCAGGTCAAATCCGCTTTCTGTGCCGAGAAGAGATGCCATAAAGACAGAAGTGGGCTCCAGATCACCTCCGTGACGAGACAGCTGATTGGAAGCTGTCGAATCACTCAAAGATGCGTGTCGAGCGGGCGGACTTGAGTGTGCATTGCGAACATCGTGTTCGTTCCATCGTTGCGTCCGGACACCATGGTCGCTCTCATTAGGCTCGCTTTGCATTGGCTTGGGGATACCATTGCCGTCTTGTCGTAGGTCCTCTTCTTCGCCCGAGGATTGAGTGTAGGAGTCGTGGCGAGTTACCGGGGGAGATTTAGAGGGTGTCGACTCTGTTCGAGGTCCAGCGACACTGTCTCTCGCCGTCCTCTTGCGCTTTGTGCCTTTTGAGCATGCGACCTCTGGATGCTTCCTCTTCAGGTGGCGGAGTCGAAGATCTGCCCGAGAGAACGTGGCATGACAGATGTCGCACGACAGTGACGCTTCATTGCGAGACTTTGCGTGCAATGTGGCATGCCTCTTGAGATTCTCGTGGCGCGTGAATCGACTTTGACAGATCGCGCATTGAAAAGGCTGGAAAGACGATGACTTGTCCGTGGTGTTGGAAAGCGCGGCGACAGACATGGCGTGCAATTCACTTCGGCCTCTCACATAGGAACAGTCGTCGTGGTGGAGGCTGAGTATGGTCGGGTAAAGAACCCCAGAATACGGATCAAACACCGAACGTAGGCCGCTTATCTCGCCCTAGCTGGGATATGGCTACGCTCAACCGCCGCCTTCTCCACTCACTTCTTATCTCGGCGGCGAAAGCTGGGCACTACTGTCCGCTTATCACCTAGATTTCGATTGGTGGCATTTACTTCCTCACTTTGCTGGATTGTCAACGAGTTGCATCAAATTGGCACGTACACATTGGCAATCAAGACATGTTTAGGTGGGCATGCTCATGTCGACGGTCTTGAATTAGGTGGGACTTGAATCATGCTAGTGCCTAAACCCCGCCTTCTCCAGGTTCCTTCACTTGCAGCTATTACCTCACAGCTCGCTTCATCAATAAGCCACTGTACAGCTTCGCCTCGATGCGAGGCCTAATACATCTCGTACCGCCAATTGAGCCTCACCATTTCCTCAGTCACTCCGCCCTTGATCACCTTCGCGATCTCTTCCGGATTACCGGAATCGAGTCGCTTGTTCTCGCGCAAAACCATCCATCGGTAGAATGTGATGGTCGCCGCGAACAAGAATGCGCAACCCATGAGCGTGCCAAATGCAGCAAAGAATTGTGGCGGTGCGTAGTACAAGTACGAAGCCCATATGTTGGAAGTTCCGCCGATGGCATTCACCAATGCTGATGCTGCTGCTCGCTTCGAAACAGGTCGTGCAAGATGCAGGTTGATGGTCTTGTAAAGCACAAGCTGGGGACCCACTGATGCGAACGGCAAGATCATCATGGAGAAATATCGTGCCCCGACGTTGAGCGTGGCCATGGGAATGATGTACATGCCGATTGCAATCCCGATGCATGTCAGGATGATCGGGTATGCAACGTTCTTGCGATCCGAGTACCACATCAGCCAGTAATAAACAAATCCAGCCAAGATATACGGAGGCGCGGTGAGGAGGAGACTGATGGTGCTATTGAAGCCCAGTGAACGAACCAGCGTGGGAAAGTAGTTGGCAATCGAGCCTTGCGCCTGCGAAAGAAGGTTGCAAAAGATAAGTGTGAGCAACTTGGGATCAGCCAAGGCTTTACCGAAGCCTTTGAGCACACTCTCCTTCTCTTCGTGGGCAGCTGCCTCTCCTGCTCCAGCCTCAGATTCGACACGCCAGACCGCGAGGTCTCGCTCCGTCTGGGAGAGGAATTTCTTGCTGTTATGTGGAAACTCCGGCATCAAGCAAGCACAAATGCCTCCAATGCCTACTGTTGCCGCCCCTTCAAGTATGAACAGCCATCTCCAACCTGCTATACCGTGTGTTCCGTCCATCTGGAAGATTGCCGCAGCTAGGAGTCCACCAAACGCATTTCCAAATTGCTGGGCGATGTACAGACTGGCAATGCGCTTCCCGAGCTCAGTCTTCGTATACCAAGCTGACAAATAATAGATGGCGCCAGGAAAAAAGACCGCTTCAGCCACTCCCAAGATGGCTCGGACGGCGAGGAGTTGGCCATACGTCTTGACGGCTGCCGTCGCTGCGGATATGGAACCCCAGATGATGACAGCGACGCAGATATACATGCCAGGTCGGGAGATCTTGGCGATGATTAGATTGCTCGGGATCTGAAAGGGAAGGTCTGAGTTGGGTTAGCCGTGATCCCTCATTGATCATGACTTGACGACTTACAGCCGACGAAGAGAATAGAGATTGCGGTAGCGAATTGCTGCGTTGTCATATTGAGGTCCTCCATAATTCCCTGCAGCTTGGCGGCCGCCAGATTCTGACGGTCGATGTAATTCAGGATGTACAGGATGCCGATGATTGGGAGAATGACGAAGTCGATCTTGCGGACAAGCTTCTTGTTGAGACGGGCGATTTCATCTGGTCCGAGGCCACGGAGGGACTCTGGCATGCGGTCGTTTGCTACGATCACGTCGCCATTGGCATGAGTGATCTCGGGGCCCAGTTCCACGTCAACGGAGCTTTTCTCCCCCTTGGCGTCGATGATGTTGTTGGACATGATGCTTGTGAAAGGAGTCCGGGAGGTTTGTTTGCAGGACAACCTGAGGGCGAATGGTCAATTCAACATTACGAACATGGAACATTTATGTGGTTTCCGACCACCCGCGATTCCCTTGGTGTGTATGCATCGTCTACCGTGTGTCGAGATAAGGGAGGAGCGCAACAGGGTGTAAGGACATTTACCGACATGCTGGACGACGAGTGGCGGAGCCCTATCACACTCTGGGGTGCATGACTTAGCTCGCGTGGCCGACCCTGCCGTGAGTCGGAGCTGAAGCGCACGGTCGTTCATCCGAAAGAGCTCCTCCCAGTGGGGCCGATAAGCCGCCACAAGCTGCGACACCACCGATCCTCGCTGCAACACTTCACAGAAGGTGCTCCTCACTTGCTTTGCCGGAGAAGAGCACGTCAGACATCATGTTGCTGCATGCAGGAAATGGCTTTGCCATACTTCAACTCACACATGGCCGTGATTTTATCCTCCAGTCCTGTCTACCATATTCACCCACAACTCATATAATTGCCAGTACAGCCCTTCCCAGCATTTTCCAAGTCACATCCGATTGAGAACCGCAAAACTATCACTGTCCATCATGATTGCCAAAGACTTCCCCAGCGCTCACACTACCGAGGTTCAAAACCCACGGTTGCGGCTCCTCAATAAGCTCAAGGCTAATGAGTTTCCATTGATGACCTTTGTCGTAAGTATCGCAATCAGTATGATGATGTGGTGGCTGATTTGGTGTTGACAGGCTATTCCATCGGTTCGACAAGCACAGATTGTTGCATTGACTGGCCTCGACGGCATCATCATTGACTGCGAGCATGGCCACATTGGCGACGATGCCATGCACAACTCTGTTTCGGCAATCTCAGCACTAGGTGTATCACCGATAATCCGTATCCGCGGTCCAGCACACGACATCATCAAGCGCGCGCTCGACACCGGTGCGCACGGTATCATGGTTCCCCAAATCAACAACGCAGAAGAAGCCGAACAAGTGGTCGCCTCTTCCAAATTCCCACCTCAAGGTGTTCGAGGGCAAGGATCAGCCTGTTAGTACCAATCTTTGCATCGTGACCAAACAAGTGCTTATCATTCAAATTATAGTTCCTGCCATAGGCCATGGTCTCACTACACCCCAATACATGAAGACCGCAAACGAAACAATTCTGACCATGATTCAAATCGAGACACGCGCGGGCGTTGACAACGTTGACGCAATTGCAGCGGTCCCTGGCGTTGATGTAATCTTCATTGGACCAAACGATTTGGCGCAAGCTCTGCTGGGCTACGTTCCGGCCAGAGGTGATGAGCCGGAGTTTGTTGCAGCAATCGACAAGATCGAGGCAGCTGCGCGGAAACACGGCAAGTGGTTCGCTCGCATGGTCAACGATGGCAAAGCAGCCAAAGATGCGCGGAAACGATACGAGACTGTCGCTATCACTGGCGACACTAAGGCGATTCAGAACTGGTACATGGCAGAGTTTGATATTGCGCGGTCGTGAAAAGGATTGTCAGGCAAAATAGCATTACCCTTCGCGGTACTGGCGTTCTTCAATTGAATAGTATTTCCCAACAATGCGCCCTGAAACGATGCCAACTATTGTGTGAAAGTCAAGTCCTACTATGAACACTGCAATCACATGTGTTCCTGCAGTAGCTTGCCTTGCCTCTATCGCTTTCTTTCATAGCACAACAATGACTATGCATACCAAGATTGGCCAGGCGCTTGTGCTACGTCGACTTTTTGCAAGTTGTCCCGGTTTTGACTCGCAGTGAGTGCAAATCAAGTGTCACTACCCTGTAGGCTGACTATGTTCACCTACTACTGAAGATTTAATTTTGCAGTTGCTTAGAACTATCCAAAAATCTATTAGTATTATGCTACGCTTATAGAAAGGTGCGAAGGTCTCCAGGAGTTGGTAAAAGAAGAAAACCGGTTGAACAGTAGAAGGGCGCGGTCGACCGTATTTTGACTATGGTAGGATAGCAGAAGGGCACAGCCGAACATATTTGGACAACCTTATCACTAGTAAGGGCTAACTTATATTGAGCCACTGGATTGATTACTGGTTGTGAAATTGCGTTGCTGATTGGAAGGTTATGTCATAGTCTATAAGCCTTCATCTACATCTCTCCGCATTGTATGTCTGCGGCTCATCCACCGCCTGTAGCATCGCCCTCGGATCTGTGCCTCTTTCTCAGCCGTTGAGTAGAGTCGACTACGGCACCAACGGCCCTAAAACAGTATTCCTCCGTCTAGCCTCGAAGCCAATTCTACCATTCAAGCCTGTGCAATACACTCAATCTCAATGACAGTGCCATCACCAGGAGGCAGCGCCTGCAAGCACGACCGTGATGGCATCGGTTGCGGCAAAAAGTCGATGTATACTTCGTTCATTGCCGCGAAATCCTTCATGTCGGCAAGGTAGACATTATATTTCACCACTTGTTCCAGCGATGATCCTGAAAGCTCGAGAACTTCCTTCAGGTTCTGAAGCACCTTTCTCTGTTAGGGATAAATGTTAGCAAACATAAGCTTCTTGTTTCATACGAAATACAGTGCATGAGCGACTTACTGTGGCTTGTTTAATCTCGCCTGTTGCTGTTTGACCGGCACAGAAGACCAGTCCTGGTACTTTCGTGGCTGGGCCTTTAATGAAAGATTAGTGCCAACGTTCAAGGATCGTGACGGGTCTAAACATAGTAGTCATTTAACATACAATTGTGTGGTTTGGTGGGAAACTTTTCGCTAGAAATCAGTTGGCGGGACATGGTGGAGTTCGTCTGATTCAATCGCGAATGGCCGTGGTGGTCGAAATAGTACGGGGGCTTAAAAAAGAGTCGGACGTGATCGAAGAAAGTGTAGTGTGTCACACGAATTGCGATCTTTCTCCTCTTGAATAAATCCAGCTTTTACCTTTCAAATGTTCTGGCAAAGATCGGACGTTGCGTAGGGAGGAGCTGGGAGGAGCATGTCGGGAGTACTTCGGCGCTGTTTTCGAGGGAGGAGCTCCTCCCACCTGCCGCCTCCGCCGTCGCGTTCGAACTCCTCCACCCACACATGGCGTGGATACGAATGTGCCTCGCGATTATTGAGCGTGTTAGGACAAAGATCGATGCTCCGCCGAATCAATGCTCACTATGCAGGGATCACTTCATCGATTCTCTGTACCACCAGCGTAGTGGAGAAGATAGCGATGACCCCAACGTTCTGAAGCTTAGTAGTCGTGGGGAGCAGTCTGCCTCATGTCCAAGCAGAGCCAGATCCGTGTCCGAAATTGCAAAGTTATCTCACCATTATCGGGCCACTGAGCCTGGCGGAGCTCGACCTGGGCTCAACGTCTGACCAAAAGGTTATAAGACGGTTATAGTCCAAGTGATACCTTCTTATCTGATCAAGATCGTCTACTCCTTCATTCGACTACCGCAAGAACGATTAACCATGTCTTCCGCTGCGCCTTTCAACCCACCTGCGGCCGGCTCACCCGGCAAGCCGCATGTGCCAGACTGGATACCGCCTCCAGTAACCAAAGAAACGCACAACTTTGCTCAACTCAAGTCAATTGACCTGTCAAAGCTTGATTCAGAGGATCCTGCCGTTGTTGACAATCTAGTTCAAGAAGTCAAGCAGGCTATCCGTGATGATGGCTTCTTGTTTCTTGAGAATTATGGCATCTCTTTGGAGCAATTGCACCGCCAATTCGCTCTCGCACAATACCTGTACAATAACATAAGCGAAGAGGACAAAGACCGCCTGCTTTTCAACCCAGAGACGGGCGCTTGGTCAGGCTATAAACATCCGTACGGCTTCAAGGTATGCAGTCGTCTACAACAACACAACTTTTTTTTTGGCGCGCATGCTGATTGCTAGTAGCGACATCGAGCTGTTCCAGATGGCATCGAACAATTCAACTGGTACAAGAACGACTGGAAATCACTCGACCGGACCCCAAAATGCCTCCACCCGTTTATGGACGAGATCGAAGCATTCTGCAACTATCTTACGAAGTCAGTCAATCGCCGTCTTCTCACTCTTTTCTCTCGTGTACTAGAGCTTCCCGACGACTACCTCTGGGATAATGTCCAATCGCATGGTAGCCCTACGGGCGAAGGCTACTTCCGGCATGCACTATTTCGTCCTGTGCAGAAGTCGACCGAGGAGGCCTCGAAAGGCCTTCGCATGCATGGACACACTGACTTTGGTCTTACAACACTTCTCTTCTCTGTACCGATATCGTGTCTGCAGATTTGGGGTCGTGACGAACAGTGGTATTACGTGCCTTACAAGCCAGGTGCGCTGGTTATCAACATTGGCGATACCTTGGAGATCGTGTCCGGCGGCCATTTCAAAGCGACGCGTCATCGTGTCTTCAAGCCGCCAGTCGACCAACTGCAGCAAGAGCGCCTCTCGCTGGTGCTTTTCAACAGCTCGGTGGGCGATCTTCGCATGAGTCCTGCATATGGTAAGTTGTGTCCCAGCCGAATTAGATTTGATCGGAGCACCGATGCTAATGAGATTGCAGACTCACCCCTCATCCAACGTGAAGGCTGCATCGAAGAGCAGGGCATTTACAAGGAGTTCAAGCGGCGAACGTCGAGCGGTTTGGTAGCTCCTACAAATCGAGAATGGCGTGAGATCCAGATTGCGACCGCGACAGACCCAACCGACACCGAACATAATCGCGTGGGCGTGCACCAGACCATCATCGATGGGAAATTGATGCACACGCGAGAATATATGGGCATGAAGGTTGTCCTGCCTGTGTAGATGGGCGCTGCTGAGTCCAGTTTATAGCTTGCCACAATACCATACCTGCGTATAGTTTACGATTGTATATCATATTCTTCTGTGCAGAATTCTGATACCTGCGAGGTGGTTTGGGATGTGGGTATAAAGAAATGGCAGTCAACGCTGCCCACCCCATCTTCTGCCCAAGGAACAAGACTAGGCCCAAGTAGGAATGATGTTGACTCGCTCATGCATGTCAATCACCTTTTACGACTCCCCTAAAGCTCAAGTGCACTCGGACATTCCAGCTGGGCATAGACTTCAGCCATTTGGGAGTCGGTAAGGCTGAGGGACGCCAAGGCGCAATCTCGGACTGGTTGCGCACCACTTCCAGTCCCATAGAGCACAAGCGTGCTTGGGGATCTACGAAATCTCCGACACTCGTCCCCGTCAACGGTCAAGAACTGCGACAATGGCCCTTTAAAGGCACGTGCTTCAGCGCAACGCAAGTGCGAGTTTGGCGAGGAGGATCGATAGATGCATGTGGCTGACATGCCCCTATTTCAACATCAGGCGCTAGTCACAGTCACAGCAAGAACAGCAGATGTGAGTGAATAAAATGTAGGCATCGGCCGTAGTCGGCATGCGCGTGGTAGGTATCACAGTGGCATTCCAACTACACCAACGCATCGAGACGCGTCAAATCACGTGGAATGGCCTTCTTCCAGCGACTGCTGAAGGGTGCCCCAGCGCAAGCCCCAGGTCTGACTTTTGATGATGACGAAATATACCCCGTGGGCATGCTCGATGGAACGAAAACTTTGCGGAACATAGTGGTGACATGGACTCTGCGGTTCAACGATGTGTTAGATGCGGATCTGCTTCATTCTTCGCTTTCGCGGTTATTAGAGATTGGCGACTGGAGAAAGGCCGGAGGACGATTGAGGTTGAAGGCAAGCTCTGGCACATGCGAAATGTTGCATCGTTTTTCTAACATGTGTTGCAGGATGACGGGAGTCTGGAGATTTACGTGCCGAAGACTTTCACGGCAGGGAGACCAGCTATATCCCACAGTCGGCAGACGTTCGATACGACTATCGAAGCACACCCTTTGGCAAAGGATTTGCCCACAGCCACAGAAAAACCATCTTTGCATCGTAATCCACGGGGTTTTCAGACCTTCGCTATTGCACAGGATGCGCCAACACAACTGGACGACTTTCTTGCTGGAGATGTGCCTCTTCTCTCTGTACAAATCTCCTCCTTCAACAATGCAACTCTCGTCGGACTTTCTTACCCGCACTTGCTGATGGACGTGATGGGCCAGCAAGCCCTGGTCCGTAGCTGGTCGCTCCTTCTAGCGGGTCGCGAGACAGAAATTCCGCGCTTGCTTGGTGCGCGGGAGGACATCATAGCACAGCTCGTGGATGAGGTGGTTGAAGAAGAATACCTATTGAAGAAGCAACAACTAAAAGGATGGTCTCTCGCAACCTTCGGCATGCGATTCGCGTGGGACATGCTCATGAACCGAGTCGTCGAAACACGCACCATTTACCTCCCCAAATCCGCCATGACAAAACTCACCCTCCAAGCCCGCGAATCCATACCCAAAAAGAAAAACCCCTCCGAAATGCCATTCATCAGCGAAGGCGATGTACTCACAGCATGGGGCATACGTGCTTTGGCACTCTCGCTACCCCAGCCACGCCCAATAACCGCCCTCCATGCCCTCAACGCGCGCTTCCGCCTCAAGACCCTCATCGACGCTCCAGGTATATATATGCAGAATCTTGCTGTCGCAGCATTCGCATTTATCCCCGCAGATGTCGCCCGTGGGCCGCTTGGCCCCATCGCCCTCGCCAATCGCGAACACCTCATGGCCCAAGCCACCGAGCCACAGATCCGAGCTTCACTGCACGAGCTTCGCCAACAAGCCGGCAATGGACCTGTCGATCCCGCGACCATGCTGTACAGCGATCCAAACGCCGTGCTGATGCCGTTGACCAATTGGACCAAAGCGGACTTCTTCAACGTCATTGACTTCAGTCCCGCGGTGTTGAAGAGCGGGAGCGGAAAGCCGGGCGCGCTTGTGTATCATCATGCCAGTTCTACAAGGGCGAGTGCAAGCGAGAGGAATATTTTGGTTGTTTTTGGAAAAGATAGGGAGGGTGGGTATTGGTTGAGTGGAAGTCTGTTGCCAGGGGCTTGGAGGGAGCTTGAGGAGAGCTTGAAGGAATTGTAGGTGATTGATAGAGCTGTGAGCATGAGTTGCATCGTCCAGCGAGCAGGATAGGTAGCGTCGATTTCACGAAAAGAAAACCTGCAGTGAGGTGAGAACGCATCGGCAGCCAATGTTTTATGTCATCGTTCTCGAAGATCACATAGACTAATCGTAAAATGTTACCTTTTCATGTACACCCGCCATGCTTGCTTTCAATCGCAATTGACTTGCTTCTTGCGGACCACATTAATCATTAAAAGATGTGCTTTCAAAACTCCCAATGATATCCGTCTTTCAAACTCTAATGCGTACCTACCGTTCCGTCTCTGTTCGACGCCATAGGTCCCTCCTTCATTTTCTTCATGAGGCCACTCAACTTGCCGCCGCCTCTGCCGCCACCACTTCCTTCCAACTGAGACCCAGATATCGGAGGACCTTGATATGCCGTCTTATTCGGCACAGGCGGGACTGGCGGCGCGTCTGCTGCAGGTGGTCGTGGCCTGTATGCAAAGTTCTGCGACTCGATCTCTGTTCGGCCAGCATCTATCGTAGCTTGGTTCTTTGTGTGTACGGCAGAGTCTGCAGGTGCGAAACGGCGGTCGATGGTGCTATTGAAGGTTCCGCGCAACGCTTCTCCGGCTCCCTGCAAGTAGTATGGTCAGCATAATTTCCAGAAACTCGAAAAAGACTCAAACGTACATGAATGCCGTGCGCAGCCGCCTTGAGATTGGCTATCGTAGGCTTCCTCTCAGCGGGATTCTGTTGTTGCTGTGGAGCATGGCCTGCCCGAAATGGCACTGGACGACTCGCGTCGTTGTCATAGCCAGTGTGTTGCTGCTCATTCCAATTCTCGCCCCATTGCTGTGGTGTCGGTTGCTGTTGCTGTTGCCCAGGTTGTAATTGCGCAGGGACCTGCCGCGGTACACCCTGTGGAGGAGCCCGAGAGGGGTAGGAGAAGTTGGCTCTGTTTGAGGGACTGCTCGGCGTGATTGGGCTTACTGGTACGTCCATAGGATTTGGTCGTTGGATTGCGGGCGACACGGAGTCGAGCTCCAAGCGGTTCCTGATGTTGTTGCGCTGTGGTATCGGAGGCGAAGAGTTCTCCGGAATCGTAGCTTGCTGCGGAGGAATCTGTACTGGCTGCTGGATCGGATGCGTCGGTGGGGTAATATCGACATGCGATGTTTGAGGTGTCAGCCCGGGGACTGGATTCTGGCTAGGAGGCAGAGGCGGCATTGGCGATGGTGGGCTGGGTCCAGATGTGTTGGTTATGCTGCCGCCTCCTTGCGAAGCATTGCTGCCAACCGGCTGCTCGACAGTCGTGCTACCACCCGGCCCAGTAGTTGTAGTGGTTGTGGTCGTTGTCTGTTAGTGAAGTTGGTGGTCAGCACACCTCCATGTGCAATGTTTGGTGATGCTTACTGTGGTTGTAGTGGTCACAATGTTGCCTGTGCCAACGTCTCGGTAGGTTTCCCTAGAAATGTTTTCATGGCTTGAGCGATTCTGCAAAGAATGGGCAGGCGGCGGAGCAAGGCTGCTTTGCTGTGGAGGAGTTGTCGATATTGGAGCCTGCATTGCTGATGGCGGTTGGTGCCACTGCTCTCCGGAGATAGGGCGCGTGTTGCTGGCGAAACTTGGGTTGGCGCTGGTATTAGGTTCACTGCTGTAGTAGGCAGAGTCTCCATTGGTATCGACAGTATCTCTCTTTGGGTTGTGCTCTTTGGTTTCTAGTGGCTCCTTCTTCACGGGCTCCTTGTCCTTTTCTTTGGAGTGAAAGGGATTGGACAGCCTGAATTTTGACTTCTTCTTCTCATCAGACGAAGCGTTGTTTGGGGGCGCCATGGGTTGCGATGAATTCGCTGGTTGACCGCTCAGGGCGCCAGACATTGCAAGCTCTTGTCGTTCTCGGCTC
Organism: Paraphoma sp. B47-9; assembly: GCA_001748405.1. Lineage (NCBI taxonomy): Eukaryota > Fungi > Ascomycota > Dothideomycetes > Pleosporales > Phaeosphaeriaceae > Paraphoma > Paraphoma sp. B47-9. The sequence continues at coordinate 82,062 of BCLK01000020.1, forward strand.
TTCCGTTTCTGAAGTTTGGCGGGCTGCCGCGGATCTGTATCCATGGTGTGCGACGGGTTTTGACGAGATTATGAGGGCCAGTGAGTGATTTCGATGTTATCTGAACTATCTGTCGGCCAGATGACGTGGATCAGAACTGAGTAATGCTGTGCTGCGAAACTGCGTAGATGGCGGCCTCGAAAGCCGGAGCAGGCCCCTCCTGTAAGTACGCTGGACCCCATGATATCATATGTTGATGTGTGGCGCAAACAGGTTGTGGCACCCAATAGCGAGGACGTAAGCTGGCGATCCTCTAGCCCGACGGGTGTGGATGGCTGAAGTACAGGGATGCTTCTGCTCGATTGCGTCGCGGCGGGCGCCTGCCTCGCAAGTTTCCAAGCTTCTTTCCCGCGGAAGCGTACTAAAGCAGAACTAACCACATCCAGGTGTCAACTCAACATTGTCCACAGCAAGACCGCCCACAGCATCCATATCATCATCTCAATTGCAATACCGCAGATGTGGTCATGGTTGCAGCCGGCAAAATGTGCATCTGGCCCCCACACATTGCCCCGGCTCAGCCTCACGCTCAGCCGCCTCCAGAATATCGTCTCATTCCAGGCTGACATCGACGACCAAACACTCAATGCCCTCTCACATATCCCGGGCGGTCTTCAAAATGTGCATACTTCTAATTTGGACGCATCGACCTGAGTCCGATTGACAATTCTTGGGGCAGCAGCCATGGCGGAAACTATTGGCTTGATCGCAAGCGTCATCCAGGTTGCTGGAGCCGGACTGAAGCTATCGCAGACCCTCTACCAATACGCCGACGGAGTTGCAACAGCGGATCGCCGGATCAAGGATATTGCCACAGAAATACAGCTAACTAGCTTCGTCATTGAAGAGCTAGGCGATGTATTCAAGCAGGACGAGACATCGACCCTGATGTCCAAGAATGCGGTCAAGACGGCGAGTGAGACCATGAGGGAATGCTCCTCCGTGTTTGCGGAAATAGATGCGACACTCAAAAAGACCAAGAACAACAAGCTCGGGCGGCTGATGCTGCCGTTTCGGGACACCAAGATCCAGCTCTTGCGTGACCATATCGCCACACTGAAAAGCACACTGCAGCTTCTGATGCAAGTTCTGATCCATGCGCAGCAAGTGGCGGCTAAGAAGCTTGATCGAGAAGCGGAGGAGAAGCAGAAAGCGCAAATTCAGGAGCTGATTGAACTTAAGAAAAGTTCCGCAAAGAAGTACCAAGAATCACTCAAGAATTGCAGTCTCGATGGCGATACCATCAGCGGATCCGAATCAGACGATTCAGACAAAGAGGATGATGATCCCGCAATTGCCAATGGCCTAACCGTGGCCTCTATGGCAATCGGCTCGACGATCAACCCGAGGACGCTGGAAACATGCGTTGAGCATATCAAAAGCTTGCTGGAAGACATTGAAACATTACAGCAAGCCCTCACGAAGCAGATTGACGGTGACGATCATTCCGAGCATCATCAGAGTCTGGTTGGCTCCTATTTTCGAGCTCGTGGTCATCTGGACAGCGTCCTGCTCGGAGGATCCCGGAACACCGGTGTTGCAACAAAATCGAGCACAAGCTTGACGATTCATACAGGATCTACGGAAGTAATTTCTGGAATCCAAAAGACCATGACTGGAAGCACACTGCAGAACACGGTCTCACTTCAAGAGTCCATTACGGAACGTGATTTTACGCATGCTGTTCAGGAGGCTGTAAAGAAAGCTCGAGTAGAGGAGCAGAATAAATTGCGGGATGAAGCAGATGCGCTTCGTCTCGAAAGAGAGTATATACACCAGGAAGCGGAAGAGAAGAAAATGAAGCTCGAGGAACTGCTGAAAGAGTCCGCCGAAAAGTCGATCGCGCCATCAAGTCCAGTAGTGCAGCAACAGCCCATCAATTTCTATGACACATCTGGCAGGAAGTACACCCTTCCCTTCTCAACCTGTCAGACCTGGGAGGTATGTTGAATCTCGATCGAGTAAGGCTTTTATTGACCGATGTGTAGGGCATGCATGATCGCATCAAGCGGATATATCGCGATAGGCCCATGTGGAGCGATCTTGTCGCTTCCGAAAGCTTTGACCTGGAAGATGAAACGGGATGCATTATCCTGCCCGAGGATTGGAGTGTTTTCGTCCAACCTGGCATGTCGTTGTCACTGCGCCTTTGGCCACGACCTGGAGGTAGCGCAGAAGCGGTTGGATCTAGGATGAAGCGAGAACTGATACCAGTACATCAGGACCTGGAGAAGGAACAAGGTGAGGCATCATTTGCCGAGGAAGAGCGAGCGGCCGGAGATGAACACACCGTGCCACAGTTGTCTCCATGGGTCAACTCAGTCATGGATGGTAATGGCGTAAAGCGGGTGGGCAGAGGAAGTGGAACTCTCATTGTGCAACAGCGACTACAAGCACACGAGACCCGTACAGTCCAGTACCGAACGAGGTCTGATGGACACGCTCCAGCTCCGAATGTCATCACCTACAACACTACCCGCATGGATAACGAAAGTAGTCCCCATGTCAGAACTGAGCAAAGACACGCTAGTCCAGTCCGCGCACGCCCCAGTCGCAGGATTCCCGGCGAATGGGCACTTGAAGACCAAATTGCTGATCTGCAGCTCGAGCTAAAGAAGGAACCCAGATGGCCGGAACGATCCAAGCAATACCAGGACGAAAATGATGCTGATTACCAAGATAGTGGACGGTCGGCAGAACGAGATGCCAGAAAGGCTCGAGAACGAAGGCCCAAGCGCAGCGAAATGTCGCCTATGGCTTCCAATGCCTCTCTGAGAACGGGGAACTCAGACCCTCAAACATCGAGCAGCGATCCAAACACGGCCGAGCTAAGCGAAAAAGGGCGTCAAGTCCAGATAAAAGTAGAGATTCAGACAGCTTCTAAGATTGGGGTTGAAGCACAAGAGCGCAATACTGACCCCTCCACTCGCTACAGTGCAAGGTATGGGCCACCGACACCGGTGTTGCCAAGTGCTAGACGCACGCCGAGTTTGCGTACTCCTACTCAATCGGCAAGGCACAACTTACATTTGGTTCGCGACGAAGACTACTCTACCTCTTCCGAATCATATCCTGAAGAAGATGAGTGGTATACTGGATATGATCGCAGTATCCGTACTCGTCCGTCGCATGCGCTGAGGCCACCATCACCATCACGCTCACTTCCTCGCCCGAGAATACCTCATCCACTTCCGCCAAGCCAGCCTATCAGACGCCCTTCGCGGCCGATCACAACACAGAGTATGGCACCAGAAGAGCTCAAGGAAGGCTATTATCGACCTCAACGCGCTCCCTCTAGCCATGATGGCCGGTTAACACGGAGGGATTCTGTAAGCTACTCTTCCGGACGCGAAGCTAGCGATTCACAGCTCAAGAGGCCGCTTTCTATATTTCACTCTCCGGATTCAGACGTGAACAGAATGCAGGCGCGTCAGCGTGTCAAGAATGATGAGGGACAGGTGCGATTTGAAGTACAGCCTCTTGGAAGAGCTGCGCGCGCAAGGGAAAGAAGTGAAAATCAGAGGCAAACACGAGGGGCAGTTCCGCCGCGGAGAGCGGAGCTGACGGGCATCGAAGATCGATCAACACACCGAGCGGGCGGGTATTCTAGAGCTCAGCGCCATACTGCACCAATTGGTCAATCAAGTGGGATTGATAGCAGCTACGAAAAGGCGAAGAGTAGTCGAAGAGATGTTGAAGTAATGATGTCGGCCACTTATGTTCCAGATGGCGATTCATTTGGTCCTGGTGCTGGCATACCGCCACTCGACATCGCCGCACCAAGGTCGTCTAGTGTTCACAGCGCAGAAGATGTTGACCCAGCATCTATACCACTTCCACAAAGTCCGATCCTTTTGGGGAGTGTCAAGTTGAACTCTGCAGGCCCCCAACCCAGAATGCGTAGAGTTTCGAATGGGTGGCAGGCGGATCCCTGGTCGATGCGCTCTAAAAGCAGCCCTGCCGCCGCCTTGCCTATCGAGCAAGCGAACTATGAATCTGCTGGATCGTCTGGACGTTTGGATGTCGGCCTGTCAGCTCCAAAGAGGCGTGGATACTTGACCATTACTGTTGAAAACTACAGCTCGGATGAGGACGAAGAGAACAGCAAGAGAGACGAAGTGGATGAGTTGTTGAGGGAGTGGACGACTGTGTTTTGATATTGCCCATGGATCGTCGTTGACATATCCATAGGAGGCATGGCTGAGGCGTCTGATGTGTTTAGCGGAAAGTAGAATCAAAGCTTGATACAATAACGGCACACCAAAAATAATTAAGCGGAAATGCACTGTAGCGCACTTGGGTGTAGTGAATCGCTCGGTGGTAATTACTCCGTCGACTTCGGACGCGGAAAAGGGTTCCACACCTCGGCCGCGCGACGCATGACTCGCGGGCCCAAGCTCCCACGCCATCCACAGCCTCAACCCCCGCGCCGCACACCTCCGCATCCCCGCAAAACTGGCTGAACAACAGCCAGACACCGGCCATGCATCGATAACAGCAACGTTTTGACTTCACCATGTTTGGTCCCTGTGCGCCAATTTCGAATATGATTCCACGCATTGCAAGCAGACAGACTCGCTGTGGTGGGCTGAGACATGGCAGCAGGGCGGCGCGGAGATCGCTGAGCTCGCAGGAGGCGCCGGCGAGGAGGCCAAAGACGGCCATTTTCTTCCCTGGTAAGAATGCACCTCGTGAATCTATACGTCACGTGCTATCAGTGCTGATTGTCACCAGGCCAAGGAGTGCAGCGAATCGGCATGTGCACGCCCTGGCTTGAAGCCTTCCCACGCACCGTCCAGCCCATCCTCGACGAGATCGACGCGACGCTCAACGTGCCCCTCACGCGCATCATCGAGTCCAGCACCAATGCCGAGCTCACGCGCACCGAGAACGCCCAGCCCGCCATCATGGCCACGTCCATCATGATCCTGCGCGTCATGGAGCAGGACTTTGGCTTCAACACGGCCGAGCGCATAGACATCACCCTCGGCCACTCGCTGGGCGAATTCGCTGCTCTCGTGGCCGGCGGCTATCTCACCTTCCACGACGCGCTGAAGATGGTACGGCGGCGTGCCGAGGTCATGAGCAAGTGCAGCGCCGATGCCGTCGAGCAGGAGGGCAGCGAGTTCGGCATGGTCGCGCTGGTGTGCGAGTCGGAAGCGCACATGCAAGCCCTCGTCACCGGCGCGCGCGAGTTCCTTGAGATATCTGGCCCCGGGTCCAAGAACGACTCGTCCGACGACCTGCCCGCCGTCCAGCAAGTCGCGCTGGCCAACATCAACTCCAAGAACCAGATTGTGCTGAGCGGCAGCATCGCGCGCATCAACACCCTCTTAACGAACCTGCGCCAGTTTGGTGGACACGACCCGAGACACGTGCGGCTGAAGAGCGACTCACCGTTCCACAGCCCGTTGATGAAGCCCGCCCAGGAGACGATGAAGCGGATACTGCACAAGGAGAGAGAGGACGGCAGCGACATCATAACATGGCCAGGCCTGATCCCGTGCATCTCCAACGTGAGCGGGAAGCCGTTTGACAGCAAGGAGCAGCTCAAGGACCTTTTGGCCCGGAGCTGTGTCGAGACGGTGCAGTGGTGGAAGAGCGTCAAGTACGTGCACGAGGTGGAGAAGGTCAGGCGATATGTGGGCATCGGACCGGGCAAGGTGGGCAGGAATCTCGTGGGGAAAGAGGTGGGCATGAAGGGCGCTGTCAAGGGTGGTGGTGTCTGGGGCATCACGAGTCCAAAGGAGATGGAGGAGGTCGTGCGGGCGCTGGAAGAGACGGAGCATGTTGAAGAAGACTGAAGTCTCATGCATCGAAGAATTCACCACCACGAAGCGGGCACCATTGAACACACACAAGTTGAATCACATCACGACTTGATGGGTAGGCACTGCTTTGCCTTCCAGGATCGGATTGACTGCTCGAACGCTTGGAAGACGACTGAAATGGGACTATTCTAGGCACCCTGGATATTCAGCCCAGCATCGACCTGAACCCGCATACCCGTCATGCTCGAGTTCTTCGCCAGCATGACGAAAGCATCTACGCAGTCATCCAGGAACGTCTCATGCTTGAGCGGAGCCATATCCTTGACTTGCTGAATGCGCTCTGCTGGGTACTTGAGGCCCTAGTCTAAGTCAGCACATGGCTAGGAAGCAAACAGCCAGAGATCAAAGACAGAGCACATACCCAATCTGTCAGTAGGAGACCTGGCAGAACAGTGTTGACACGGATCTTGGGCCCAACAGTGACGGCAAGGCACTTGACGAGCTGAATTTGCGCAGCCTTGGTGACGGCATACGGCATGCTAGAACCACCTTGACTCAGACCCTGTCGCGTGTTAGATATGTACATACTAGATCGAGTAGCGTAGGACCGGAGGACTCACGGCAATCGATCCCGTGGTAATCATATGTCCGCCATCAGGATTCTTATTGAAAATCTCTTCTGCCTCCGTAAGCAGCGCTTTCGGGACCTTGACATTTGCATTCCAGCACTATTCATAAATCAGCATTGCCAACATCTCATGACCAAACAAATGCATCCGTGGAAACAAAAACATACCTTATCCCACTCCTCCTCACTCATACTATTCAAATCCTTCCACTCACTAAATCGCGTCCATCCCTACACGTCACCCAACACATTAGCCCAAACCATCCACCCACAAAAGCATACTGAAACATACCGCATTCGCAAGCACCAAATCCAGCCCTCCCAACCCCGCCACCGTCTCCCTAACCGCCCGTCTCGCCTCATCCGTACTCGTCATATCCGCCCTGATCAACACGACCTTGACGCCGTGCGCCTCGCATTGTTTCTGGATGTCTTGGGCGGGGCCAATGCGGTTGAAGTAGTTTATGGCAATGTTGCAGCCGTGGGAGGCGAATGTGGTGCTGAGGAGGGCGCCGAGACCGCTGTTGGTGGGGAGTTAAGATAGAGATTGGATTGGGTGGAGAGTTGGGGAGGAGATTGAGAGGACGGGAAAGGAGGGGAGGGAATGGGGAATGAATGGAGGAGATATATACGTACGCTGATCCACCCGTGACAAGCACATTTCGACCTTTCAGCGCGTACGGCATGTTGCTGAACCTATCCACTAGCTATATCACTCACTCTCTCTTCTCTTCTTCTTTTCAGCTAAATCCACTATTTCCCAAAGCTGCAAATAGTTTCGAAGGGGAGATGTAAGAGACGGTCAAAGTCTTTTGAGTGTGTGCGTTGTTCATTGATTACTTACAGATAGCACAGATGTGGGGTCATGTCGGTAGAGCTCTTGCGTAAGCAATGCTGCAGGTACGGAAGGGGAACCCCGCCTTCTTTTCGCCGTCGTGCACCGTGCCTACCACCGCTGCTGAGCGCTTACGCTTCGCTTAGTGGGGTGGGCACGGCGTTAGGCTGTTGTTGGCGGTAAGTGGACTAAGCAGTGGGTGTAGCCGAGGTATATTGACTTGTGCTGATTAGTAGGCTTGTTGACCGCTGCAGTGTTGAATACAATTTGAAAGCTTCATTTGTGGTATCCTACGATTATGAATGCCAGAGCTTGTCGAACTATGAATAATGGGGATTGAACGTCAATCCTGTATGCACACACGTCTACGCCAACATACCAACAAAGCCCTTAACCCAACACAATGATCTGCCCAGCGTCGTTCATCATGGCCTACATGTTGTCGAAATCGAGTCCCCAATCGTCGTCGCCCCCACCGCCTGTCATCAGGTCCATATCCATGCTCATATCCATGCCCATGGCATCCATGTCACCGAGATCTAGATCGGGTAGATTGCCCAGCTCCCCGGTCCCCGCATCTCCGGTTCCCATACCGATGCTCGATAGATCCAGTCCCTCGGCCCCCGTCAACTCCTCCATGCTGCGCTGCAACGCCTTGTTGTCCATGTTGGTGATGTCGTCGGCGATGCTGGCGGCCGCTGCGTCGTCCATGGCTTTCGTTATGTCGTCGGAAATGGACTGTGACTGCATATCCTCTATGTTGACACTGGGAAGGTTGATGACTGGGTTCTGGCTGTGTAGTGTTGCCTCGCCAATCGAGGCAAGTTGTGATTCAACGCGACGATGTAGTCGGACAAGAGTTTCAGCCGTCAGCGGCTCAGTCGCCACTAGACTTGCCGCGTTGTCAATTTCGTGCTTGAGCATCTCGCGAAGGTTCATGCGTGTTCGTGGCGGGTGCGGTGCTGGAATCGTACTACTTAGCCAATCCACGGGAATCGGGCTGTCTTCGATCATGGGCGTGCAGATAATGCTAACGCCGATATCGAGCGCAGCTGCGCCGTTGCCGGCCTCCGTCTGCGCTTTGATCTCGTCAATAATGGCCCGCAGTGTCTTGTATGCACCTAGAATCTTCAGCGTGACAAAGATTTGGCGGTGTGTGTAGCTTGGTGGGTTAGGCTGTATGGAGGCCGTCGACGCCCATTGCGAGAGCTGTTGCACGGTATGTCGTAAAGATGAGTGTAATGTACTATGTGGTGCGTTTGTCCATTGCTCCAACTCTTTCATCGATGCATACATCGATCGCTCGTAGCGAAGACTCCCTTTGAGCGCCGTCATGAGCGGTTCGATCCTGTTGGCTCGTTTCGCTTCCCGCCGCTGCAATGTACGCAAGCACTTCTCAACACGACTGGTAACCATGGCAAGGATAGCAGAGTGCATCGCTTGAGCATCTCCAGATGACGGCGCAGCCAACAAAACCTCGTGGAATATGCGCATGATGGCATCGGTATCGTTGTGGGTTTGTAAAAGGGCATACGAAGACATCCAGACTAAACCGCCGATCAGGGACGGAAGGAGGAAGGTCTCCATAAGATCTGTACACGACGTCAGTTGCGGTGACATACTCATAGCAGCAGTCCCTACATTCCAAGCCCCCTTTCACGGATTCGAAAGGCAGAATATCGTTCGACAGCGCCATAACTGTTTGATGGAATAGAGTGGGTACGATGATATAGAAGTCCTGAGGACGACAGGACGCAAACACATCATTGCTGAGGCCTTCGTTGCCCGAATCATATAGGCCCTTGAGCCATGTCCCAAGGTGTTTACTTTGTTCCTCGGTCATGTCATCTGGCAATATGCTCTTCTGGCCCCTTGTGATCAGTCGTGCGACAAAGGAGTCTGCGCTGATGCCGATGTCGTGGTACGTGAGGTCGTAGCGATAGATAAAGGCCATGACAAGCACAAGGACGGCGCCAAATTCATCGTAGACCGGTTGATATTCGCCTAATTTATTAGCTCAATCCAAACGTTAACGTTGCATGGCACACCTTGGTCACTGTCGTAGTGCCAATCATCCAAGAACTGGCAAAGTGGTTGAAGGATGCTGGCAGGCGATGTAAATTGTAGTATAACATCCATCGCTTGGGGCTTTTTGAAGATCAGACCTGAGAGCTGCTTGAGGTACATGGTCATCTGGGTTTCGCACAGATGCGCAATGAACTACTCAATGGTTAGCGCCATATTTGATGGCAGGGTCTGTTCTTACATCGCTGATAGCACCGACAATAGCGCCAGCATTGCCATCGAGATTATCCAACTCATCGATGTACATGCTGATCTTGTCAAAATTGTTCTTGCACTGATCAAGCAATTTCCTTCTTTCGTATTTGGTCTCTGGTGGACCCTGCATGGGCTGTTCACCCAAAAGCCGCTCAACAGCGGCCGTAGCAAGCAGGCCATGTAGCGCGCACGCGTTCAAGAAATCCTGCCGCACATCGGCGAGCGAGTTGTTACCACCCATCATCTCGTCAAAGCCTTGTGAGAAGGCCGGAAAAGCATTTGGATCGACGTGCCCAAGAGCTTGTGTGATGCAGATTTCTGGAGTCAGCGGGAATATTGAGGCCGATAGTTGCGTAAGTAGAAGAGGGATCTTGTTGACTAGGAATGATTTCAAGCAGAATATCGTGGAGCTAGGCTCGCTGCGATACATGGCATTGGCAAGAACGTCGAAGGAGGCGGTGATGAGATCAGTCGCCATGCTTTGTGGATCAATCTACTTGGTCAGTTTCTCCAAGTGGCACCTCCGAATCACGGCACGCACCTTGTAGCGAGAATGTAGGTAGTTGACAATGGTGAAGTCGTCCGTCAGGGGTCGAGCAACTAGCTGCTTGGAGTCAGCATCATGTGTCACCGTATAGAAAAACACGTACCAACGAGTTGATAAAGATATACAGCCCAGCTCTGGTGTTCATGGTGGGAAGGTCCATGACAGCCTCAAGTTGGAGCGCAGCAACCTCGAGGCCAGCATCACCGTTCGTCTCGCCATCAACGGTCACGGGTTTGTCGTGAAAGTCGTGTTGCTTCTGCGATATTTCCAAGCGTCCAGCGATCTGTAGCGAGTTCTGCGAGCCAATGGAACCGTGTGATAGAAATGGAATGAACGAAGATAATGATTGAGCGAAGCTCTTGCGCAGGTCTAACAGTAAGTCAGTGTTTGCCTTGCCTCGCGTGAAGCGTAGCAAACCACGTCATATAAGTCCATAACAAGTCACATACCTTTGCACTTTGGGTTACTGAGAATTTGCAAGATCTTGGGGTTTTCGATCACGCCCACGACGAGCATACCGAGGCCTTCGCGTACATTGATGGATTGCTGCTGCGGCTGTTGCTGAATGCCAGCCATGGCTTGCATCATTGTGTCGCTGGTATGCGACGTTACCATAGCCTGCATCCATCGTGTCACAACAATCAGCGTGTGCAGACCCTCGGTGCTATTGACGGGCCGCTCCTCTGCCTGGAAGCTCTTGGAGAGGCGATGGAAGACGACTTCTTCCAACTCTGGCGGGTTGTGCCATTGGTTCTCCTTGGTTGATGGGTCTTCGCCCGTCTTTGGTAGCCGATCTTTTGAATACTGGAATGAAGCAGCGAGGACGTCCGAGGCATTCACTTTCTTCGAAGCCAGTAATCGCTCGAGATAGACAATCACGCGAGGATCTACACCTGTTGCATTTGGAGTCCGCGGACGTAATAAGAGGCCAGCAATCTTCCGGCCAAGAAGGGGTGATTTTGCATGCAACTGCGCGACTGCTGCATCAAACACATCAGGCTGAATGCGGTGCTGAATGCATCGATCAAAGAAGCCGGTCCACTCTCTGACCATCGAATCCATGATCCATGAGCGTAGTGCCGAGGCACCGCGGCGCTAAGGGATACTTGGGAGCTGAAAGAATATGGAGGATTGATGGGTGGAGGAGAGGCTGTGACGAGCCGTGCAGATCGCTGGGCTAGCTTGGCAGGGACGAGCACAATGAGGCTGGTGCCACACGAAAAGCAAGTCTAACCGGGCGGTGGGCCTGTGCGCGCTAGATGCTTTGGGCAGGAGCTTGCAGGCGAACCTCTGTGGATGTCTCACGCGCTGCACATTGTTCCGAACTGCGACCATGAGTGGCGGAACGATGGAGTCATTGGCCCTCTGAGACATTGCAACATTCAATTGGCGGTGTCAAATGGTGATGCAGGTTGACGCAAGCTGAAGCGTGAAATGCGGCTCCAGAAACAGCAACATCGCCACATTACGGAGATTGCAAAGCGGAGGACTCGGGACACTTGAGTGGAGTATTGAGTTTGGAAAATGTCTGCAAGCTCATATCGCAGCAAGAGACGGGCCGGTCTGCAGCCCGCCTGTGAATTACTATGTATCGCTAAACCCAATCCTAACCCTCGTGTTCCAGCAACGTGTTGAAGCGTGTCCGACACACACTACACGAAACACCACAGATGGTAAATGCTACAAAACGCCAGTGTCCATGCCTCCACTCAAGATGCGCGCCGACGAGCGTCGAGAGACTCGTCCTCGGCGTCGGGTGCACGAGGACCAACCATCCAGTCCTCCATTGCGAGCCACTGGCTCCATGTCTTCTCGGCGCCCTCAATCTCCGCGAGCTGAACATCCTGCAGTGGCTTCAAGAAAGGCACCGACTCGTGAGGCGACATGTCGTACTGGCACTTGACTTTGGCCCACCCAACACTCTTCGCAGCAAACAGGTAGTTGCGACGCTCACACTCGTGCACTGGTCCGACGCCCTTCTTCCAGTCATCCCCAAAGAACCCGTGCATGATGCCTTCTTTATCCATGCCTGTAATGATAAGGCGGCGTATGAAGGGTACTAGGGAGACCCACGCTGGGGCCGGCTGGCCTCGCGAGTTTGTGATGGGTCCCTGGCGTGGCCAAGGCTGGTTGTAAGCGGCGGAGCCGGAGCTGTGTGGGAGAGGCCCTGATGAGTTCATAATGGGGTTCGACGTCCACTGGAATGGGAGGCAGATGTTGATGAGCGCGGCCACCGCTTGCACGCCGGTTTCGTACTGGGCGTGGTCCAGGAAGAAGCGCTGGCAGCTCTGATAGCTTGGATGCCATTCAAAAATGTCGAACTGCGGTGCGTTGGTTGGATTATTGGAGCCTGACGGCGAGCCTCCTGAAGACGAGCCGCCAGCACCAGCAAACGTTCCTCCTCTTGCTTGGAAAGTAGGATAGCCCGCGGGAAAATTGGTCGTGAATCCGGGTAAGTTCGACATGATGAGAAATTTGGGGGCTGCGGGAGCAACAAAGCGTGTCAGCGGGGGATGACTGCCGGTAGGAAATGGAGATATATGTACTCGCGGCTCACCTAGACTACTGCAACGGCTATAGAGTTCAAAGGGATCCAGCGCGGACTGGTTAGCGAGCGTTAACAGGCGGTAGGGGTCCAAGTGTCCCGAGCTAATGGAGTAGGAAGTCAATGACGCATCAACTAGCCAGTAGTATTGCAGAGGAGGCAGCTGCTATTCGACGGTGGGAGATGAGAACCATAAGAAGCGGCGCTATAGGTAGATATATAGTCGCGGGCGATGGTAGATGAGGCTCGAGGAGATGTGCGGGGTGGCTTTTTCGGTCGACGCCGCCTGACAAGGTGCCGTGGATTTATTGAAGCGCTCCACGGTTTTTGGAATGCATCCTTGTGGTGATCGGGTCGAGCCACAACTCGCCTCTGTTGCATCCTCTGGGATCCTGGCAGCGGCCCCGAGCCAATGGCAGCCGGCGTGATGTTAGTCCGGGCGGAGGTACCGCACAAAGATCGTGGCTTTGCGGGTGGTGGTTCGCGCGAGGGCAGGAAGAGCACGGCTGCCAAAGCACGGTATTGATCGCCGCTGCCCCTACGTCGGTGCATGCCGTGCTGCAGCGTCGTTGGCTGCTCGCCCTACGCGGCTCAGCTGCAAGCTGCCCTCCTTTTCTGGCTGCTGTGCCCGCTGTGCTCGTGTCGGTTTTGCGGCCATGATGTCTGCGATGCACGTCTGCGGGCACACCGACGCGCGAGACCTGCCCTGCCGATCTAGGCCCTCGCACTGCTCAGAGCCTCCACGACGCAGTGCTGACTGCCATTGAGCACCGGGCCAGGCCTGACAGGCGCCTCGCATGTGTGACTGGCTCTGCTACCCGCGATTGACGAGGGTAGGCGTTGCGGCGGCCGCCAAACCGACGCTTGTGTTCCGGTACTGAGGTGTCTCAGGCACAGGGAGCACCGACAAATGCATCACGATCTGCTCCAGGGCACCGGTACGCGGTCAAGCCAAAGAAGCACACCATGTCGGCGATCTGCCTGCCGTTATGAGGCTGCACATCACTTTCGCAAATCATCGTACGACGTATGGTTTAGGCGAACGGTTCGACAGTCGCCCAAGATGCTGGACATCGACATTGCCCTGTTGGGATAGCCAGTACCTTTGCGCTGCTAGTCAGCGAGCGCCAAAGGCCACTCAGCCACCTGTAGACTTTGCTTTTCGACTTTGCGACGCGTATCTCCAGCTTGTCAGGGACAAACTGCGTGCACCGCCATAGCGCTCGCCGGACGCCGGACGTGCATAAACGAATGGCGCAGTATTGCGCGACTCCGCCCAAGCCACACCACTCGACCTTAGTTGCTGCAGGAATATACACACTCGAAAAGAGACTGCTGTGCAGTACGCGCTCGGAATTGTGACTGTCCCCGCTAGTAACATGGACTTTGAAGCTATTGACATTCTCAATATTCTGGTGTGTAGTCTGCGTTGTCCCCATTGGGGTTGCACTGCAGGCATCAAGCGAATGATGATGTAACAAATACCCCGAACATGTCCATGCGTGGCATCCTTCTGTCACTATCGTGGCTGGGTTCCTGCAGCATCGCGAAATCCGACTCCTCTCCACCCAGCAATCCTCACACTATCCGCAATGGCACACAACACCTTCTCATTGGCTTCGCGGACCAAGGTGTGTCTTGACCAGTGTCACGCAGATTACGCCCGCATTGACCCTTGCAGCTCTCCAATGGTCTGTCCATGCCCACGATCCACCTTGGGGTCTACCTCACGTCCGGCAAGGAGACGTACCAGGCGGTGCGATGGGCGCTTGAAGTATGCTTTTCACGGCTCTGATCGCCCGGCCACTGACACTGTACTGATGCCAACAGGCTGGATATCGGGGGTAAGTAACAGTGGCTGCTCCACCCTCGTCAGACCACTGACGATGGTGTCTAGGGTAGACTCAGCTGAGATGTACCGCAACGAGAAGGAGTCAGGCAAAGCTGTGTTGGACTACTTGTCCAGCGAGGCAAACGCGCAATCTCTCAAGCGCGAGGATATCCACTTCACCTCCAAGCTGGCCTCCAACGGCTCATATGACGCGGCCCGCAAAGCGATCAAGCGGTCAGTCAAGGAGTGCGGGCTGGGTTACATTGACTTGTTCCTCTTGCACTCGCCGTACGGTGGCAAGAAAGCGCGTCTGGACAGCTGGAGGGCGGTTGAGGATGCAATTGAAGACGGCGAGGTCAAGATTGGAGGCGTATCCAATTATGGCGTCAAGCATGTACGTCTACCCTGTGTCCCTGAAAGGTGCACCTGTTTCAGCCAAGCTGTGGATGCCAATGAACCTATTTGACATGGACAACGACTGCCGCAGTACCCAATGAGGTCACTGCTGGCATCGTCGAGGCAGTCGCGACTGCAGGATGCCGCATCAGGCAAGCACGACTAACAAGCACGCAGCTTCAGGAGCTCCTCGACTCAAAGCCGCGCATCACACCCGCGGTCAACCAGATCGAGGTGCATCCGTTCAACACGCGCAAAGACATCACTTCCTTTTGCCAGGAACATGGCATTGTTGTTGAGGCCTACGCGCCGCTCGTCCGGGCCTTGCGCATGAAGAACCCAACCATTGTGTCTCTCTCCAACAAGTATTCTTGCACCCCAGGCCAGCTGCTGGTGCGGTGGAGCCTGCAACACGGCTACGTGCCGCTGCCGAAGAGCGTCAAGAAGGAGCGCATCGTCGAGAACTCGGAGATTGGCGGCTTCGCGATCGAAGACGGCGACATGGCGAAGATGGATCAGTTGGACGAGTATCTGGTCACGGGTGAGTTTCCCCCGCCCTGCCCGATGTGATGCGAGAAGCAGAGTCGGCGACGTGAGCATTCAATATTGTCCTATACTAACGGTCGCGACTGCTAGACTGGGACCCGACTGACTGCCCGTGAGTGTGGAGGGGCACGCATTTTTTTGGGGCGTGGGGGTGATGGTTCGAGGGGCAGACGAGCCTCGGAGAAAGTGGGATGGATAGCGGTGCGACATGCGAAACATGCGGGCAGGGCTGTCCCGAGCGAGTGGTTGCGCAGTACATACGCAGGTAGCGAGCAATCCACGGGCGCACCGATGCATGCAAGCATTGGAGGCTCAGAGGGCCAACTCCGGAGACGTGTCGCGTGCAAGGGTGTGCTGCACCTGAATCGCATGCAGCGTGCTGATGGCATGCCCAGCACCATAGCTCCCGCGGGATCGCTCATCTCAACCACGCGCTAGCCCGTCTCCCACACGCGCAGACCCTGAGCTCAAAGCGCGACGTAACCGCTCGCCCCCCGCCGACCATCGGACGCCTCCAACACCCTCCTCTACCCATGCGTGACGGCCAACAATTACACCAGCTACTCTAGCCTCACGTCGCCGGAGCCCGCGCGAACTCACGTGCTGCCGCCCCCGCGATGCCTCTCATTGGCTGCATTTCCTTATCAGCATCACAGTACACCATGATTTTGCATAGCAACTATCTGCCGACCACTGAGAGTCTGTCTCCGAACGTAATCGCTCGGCCTGTGACGTGTTGCAATTCGGAGCTGCTTGCTTTTCCACTGTCGCTGCAAACCGACCCCGCCAGCTGTTGAAGTCTAGCCGATCCAACTGTGTGTATATATACGCTTCCGACCCTCTTTGTCCTACCATTTCCGCAACCATCTTGTGAACTACTCAACTTCATCTTTTTATTCACAGACCCCAAGACATCTCCAATTCACACCACAATGTCTGAGCCTGAGTTTGAGCAAGCGCGCAAGGGTAAGTGCATTGGTCCTTCCTGGGTCAATTGAGAGCCCTTCTCCTGCGGGAGTTGGTCAATTGACTCAATCAACACACCGCAATGAGCTGACATTCAGCAGAGCTCGTCTCCACCCTTGAGGGCTCAACCATCTTCGAGAAGAACCCAGAGTACAAGAAGGCACTCGAGGTTGTCTCCGTGCCCGAGCGCATCATTCAGTTCCGTGTTGTCTGGGAGAACGACAAGGGCGAGTGCCAGGTCAACAAGGGCTACCGCGTGCAATTCAACTCTGCCCTCGGACCATACAAGGGCGGTCTCCGCTTCCATCCCACTGTCAACCTGTCTATCCTGAAGTTCTTGGGCTTCGAGCAGATCTTCAAGAATGCTCTTACTGGCCGTAAGTAAGCCTCAAGTAGCTTCCTAGCATGATTGCTAACATGGATGCAGTCAACATGGGCGGTGGCAAGGGTGGCTGCGACTTCGACCCCAAGGGCAAGTCTGACAACGAGATCCGCAAGTTCTGCGTTGCTTTCATGAGGGAGCTCAACAAGCACATTGGTAAGTTTTGCCCTCAGCATTCCAGCCCAGTGGATCTCCACAACGGCCCTGCATACGCCACGAGAGCAGACCGACGGAGGCGACCGCCGCCGACTGGCCTTATCGCGTCGTCAATCTAAGGTGCTCGCCGGAGTGGAGCTGTCTACGTGCTTGGTACTCCAATGGGACATTTCGCTTACGTAAATTCACAGGTGCGGACACGGATGTCCCAGCCGGCGACATCGGCGTCGGTGGTCGCGAGATCGGCTACCTCTTCGGTGCATACAGGGCAGAGCGTAACCGCTGGGAGGGTGTCCTCACCGGCAAGGGAGGCTCATGGGGAGGTAGCTTGATCCGCCCGGAGGCCACTGGCTTCGGTCTCGTCTACTATGTCGACCACATGATCAACTACGCTTCCGGCGGAAAGGAGTCGTTCAAGGGCAAGCGCGTTGCTCTGTCTGGCTCGGGCAATGTCGCTCAGTTCGCTGCCCTCAAGATCATCGAGCTTGGCGGCACCGTCATCTCCCTCAGCGACAGCAAGGGTGCTCTCATTGCCGAGGATGACAAGGGCTTCACTCCCGAGATTATCAACGAGATTGCTACTCTCAAGCTCCAGCGCAAGGCCTTGACTGCGCTCGAGAACCACAGCTTCAAGTACATTGAAGGTGCGCGCCCATGGAAGGAGGTCGGCAAGGTCGACATTGCTCTTCCATCAGCGACCCAGAACGAAGTCTCCGAGGACGAGGCCAAGGCACTGATTGAGGCTGGCGCCAAGTTCATCGCTGAGGGCTCCAACATGGGCTGCACACAGGAGGCTATTGAGGTCTTCGAGGCCCACCGCCGCGAGAAGAAGAGCGATGCCATCTGGTACGCGCCCGGAAAGGCTGCCAACGCTGGTGGTGTCGCCGTTTCCGGCCTCGAGATGGCACAGAACTCCCAGCGTCTGTCATGGACATCTGAGGAGGTTGATGAGAAGCTCAAGGGCATCATGAAGGCATGCTTCGACAACTGCCTCGAGACCGCAAAGGAGTACATCCCACCTGCGGAGGGCGAGTTCCCATCGCTCGTTGCTGGCGCCAACGTCGCCGGATTCAGGAAGGTCGCTGCCGCCATGAAGGACCAGGGCGACTGGTGGTGAACGTCTCGCCAACACGCGAGCAAATTTTCTATATGATACCTCACGATTCCTTCACTTTATGGCATGGCGTATTGATCTGAAAAATGCCTCCTTTGTAAATAGATACCACGATCAAGAATGATGATCTCTTCACGATATTGCTTTCTTCACATGCAGCCCACAGTCCGCGCGACGTCACACCATCTGATAAGAAATACGAAGGCGCAGCGCCCCGCCATTCCAGCCCCGCGAACTCCTCAACAAAAGCAATGTCTCCTTGACCCAAAACAAACCGCAAAACGAAACATACAACATAGCTCATTGCCGTTTCCGGCGATCGTGGGTGCAGCATGACACATGCTTTGCTGCGCGCGCGGGTCGAGTGGTACAAGTTACTCGATACCTACACCTGAGTAGATCCGCGGCGAGGTGCCCTTTAGAGATTGGGTGGGCGAGACGGGCGTGTTCGGGGCGCATCCATAATGCATCGGGAAATGTAGGAGTCTAGCTTTTGGGATGAATGTTTTGCCGTTCTGTTGATAAGTCACGTGATGGCTAACGGCGCCAGCGATTCAGGTGCTTGGGGCGTGGGGACAAGCAACGCTCATGTTCAAAGATTGCTGAATAAGGTGAGATTTCACACGCTCGAGACGGCTAATGGTCTTTCAGCATCTATCTAGCACTCCCGATCTGCGCGAATTTCGAGCGGTCACCGACCTCACATCGGTGGCTCCGAACGGTTGTCAGGCAGACTTGAAATGAGCACCGGTCAGCTTCGAATTGTGGGCGAATGATATGTTCAACCAAGTCTCTGAAGGATGCAGATGCTTAGGCGGCCACTCCTTGACAGGTCAGCCTTACGGGGCCAAATGCGGATACAAAGATGTGCGCTAGCCGAATTGGGAGTACAGGATGGCCAAGCCTTTGATGACCAAGTGAGGCTGTGCGCCATGGCCTCAGGCATAGACATGGATTGAGCGTGCTGCGGTGAAATCACTGGAATACATAAAGACCTCAAGATGTCAAAGGAAGCTTGTATAAACCATCCACTACACTAACACACGACTCCATCACAAGTTCATCTCAACAACAATACACGACATGTCGTACCCATCAGAGACAACATCTCCATCCTCATCCAACCAAACAAACACATCTTCAATACCACCTCAAGATCCATATCATCCGCCCGACAGCCCGCCCCAGCACTTTGAAGATCCCGTCGGCCTCACCCTCCAAGTCGACTTCGCCTGGTCCAAGTTCCGCAACGTCGTCTCTCAAAAATCACCCTCAGGCACCCTAACCCCAGTCTACATCCAACACTTCCGCCCAACGAAACCCAACCTGCGCATCGACGACGCGGCAACAAACACGCAAATCGCATCAGGCACCATCCGCGCCGTCCGCATCTCCGCCGAAGCAATCGTAAACGGCCACAAAGTCGACATCAAGCCCCTCAAAAAGTGGAAAACACAATACAACTACCTCTCCCCCGCCCTCTCACCGGATCCCACACGGCCCAGCGCGCCAGTCACATGGATCACCAATGTCTCTGCCAAGCTCTGGGACTTTATATGTCTGGACGCGAACCAGCTCGCGATTGCCAAGTTCTCGGTTAATTGGTGGGCGGTTAAGGAGGTGGGCAATTTCCATTTCCAGGGCCAGGTTAGCAAGGAGGTGCAGGATGAGATTGTGGCGGTGGGGTTGACGATATTGTATGTTATGGTTACGAGGATGAATAATCCGTTGAATATTTTGGGGAGTGTGTTTGGGAAGGCGGAGAGGGTGGGCAAGGAGGGGGAGGAGGGGGTCGAGATGCAGGGGATGGGTGGGGGGCCGGAGGCGAAGAAGATTAAGTGAGGTTGGCGTGGTATTTGATTTGCGAGGGTGTGAATTTTGAGTATAGAGCTGCTTTGCGCGCGGGGAGATGGAAGGAGTGCGAGATTTTGTAGTTTTATATCCCTTTGAAAGCTTTGCAATACGAATACATTGGATTACTGATATCTCCCACCTGTTTATTTGGTCTCCCTCCCAGATGCTCTAAGGTAACATGCTTCGTTGCATTGACTTTCAAAAGACTACTAGATCGTACCTTCTTGGACCAGCTACTAATTCTTCGCGTATCCTCAGGCCTTAGCGTAGCTAGTGTCGCTGACCGGCTCTCTCAAAGCAGAGATACATGTCTGGACAAGGTTTGCCAAGTCTTGAGTTCGATTGCGGATGATCAAGTCAAGAGGTGTAAACATGAAAGGGAGCGAGTAAGACTTGACTGGGTTGAATAGATGGTTAGCTAGGCGAATACATACGTCACTAATAAGTACATAGAGTGCAGATACAGCTTCGCGGTTGCACATCTTAGATCTTCGACTCCTCCTAGTTTTGAATTCCTTTGGAGGCCGATGAGTGTTTTGGGACTGCTAATAGGAACTTAATAAGGCTACGAGTATCTTCAGCCTATTGCATGTAGCGCATGAACATCGCTCAAAAGTGACCGGTCTAACATAACACAGCCCTCGACAAGGAACCTCAAGGAAGCCTATTGATGACTGTATCGAGAACATTTGCTGCCTTCCCAGTGGTTCTTGCTTAATATGATTTTCTATACTTCATATGTGATTTTGATGATTGCGTCGCTTGTGTATTGCAGCCGCTGTCAACCGGGTTTCTTTCGATTCAAGTACTTCATCAATTCGCGCTTCAACGGATCATTCACAGCAGTCTCAGAACTTTGGCTCTTGTGAAACATGACTATACTGGTGTGAATAGTTGTGATGCCACATTCTCTACTTCCTCTTCGTGCGTTGTTGATCAATCATGTTCATCATTGGACAGCACACAGCAAGAATGTCAGCGTCTTCCATCTGGCGTTGGAAATGGCGAGTGATGACCTAGAACAAAGGATTATGTCATGCAATTGTTACTAATCTTCTATAACTATGTCGAGCGGATCTAGCACGTGTGAAGAGATTGGCGCTTCGTATATCTTTCCTTCCACCTCCCCAAATGCCTTGCCTTCGTTGTTCCTTGACCATTTGATTTCCTTATGAAGGTAGCTTGGCAGTAAGTTGTGTTTCATGAATGCCGGAATAATGACTGTGTTTGCTTCGGGAACATCGCGCGCCAATCCGGCTGTCACGCATTCGTTTGCGATAGATTCAAGAAGAGAATTACGCCACCGATCCCGCCATTCTTCCCCGAATACATGCGACTTCATTGTACGCCCTCCTATGGTTTCAATCCGGGAAGCGATGGACTCTATGAAGAGGGAGTATAGCTCTAGTGCACAATGCTCGGCAATATTCGTTTCGGGTCTCGTGAGGATTGCAAAGTCTTCAAGCTCCGGTTCGGAGTGCTTTGTGCTTGCGCTCTGCGTTTTCGCATCGAGAGGATCGGCAGGGCTTGGGCATGTCAGTTCTATCCTTCAATCATATTTATGTTTGGAGAGATACTCACTGAGTGGAGCTCGATAGATGGGAGCCCCAAACCACCCAGGTATCGATCGGATCAAGTACATCACCGTCCCTTGTTAGTGTTCTTCTTTGGTCTCCTCCGAAGCCAGACATGCGACAGAGAGTGTCATGCAGCCAACGCAACGAAATCTCTAAAGGAGATTGGTCGTTAGAGCTCTTGCTTGCAGATACAGTCACGGATCCGACGATTCTGTAGTAGATATTACGTCGGTGGATCAGCTCATCGAACCCTCGCGGAGCGTACTCATCCATTGATGCCAGTTTGCGAAAGGCTGTGCTTGTTTGGATTACGGTTGACCTACGTAGTTCGAGGGAAAATAACCATAGACTCAAGATACTGCAAATCATCTCACGATCTACTGTCCATATCAGAAGTGGTTCACTACTGTTACCCTCGAGAGCCGTTGAGTCTGCTATTTTGCCGTTCACTGAGATTTCAAGGTTTCGGCGATGCGACTTGACTTCGGAATCATACGCTCCGTGAATAATGGTAAGATTGAACGATATTTGACAGCCACTGAAGTCGGATGATGCCGCTGGATGCTGACCTCGACGCCAAAGAACGTGTTGACTCTTGGTTAAGAGAGCCATTGTGCGTTCTATGGCTGAACAAAGCACATTGGCTGTGTCTGAGGCCTGGCCTGCGGTTGGCACAAGCCGACGAAGATCGCAACAGTCGCGGAGAATCGTTGAATCTATAGGAGTATCATTTTCGACACTTGTCGAGTAGATGTCGGCCAGAGAGTAGAAAACACGGCTGAGCCTCGCGTCTTCGATCTCGAGGATCTCGCGGTGGAGTCTGGGATTCCTTTCACTATTCAAACACTCTCGTATTGCATCTTGTACTTTGTTGATAGTATAGTAGCCTGTGAATGGTTCCCAACGTACAATGGGCTCCAGCATTCGCTCATCTGGATCGGGATCTCGCCGTTGTATTATTTCATCGCCGGTAAGCGTGATAGAGAGGGGCCACCATTGGATCTTGAAGTAAGGAACCTTTCTGGAACTAGCCCCTTTCTTTTGAGATGGAGATGTGTTTTCGGATGGTAGGCTGGCCGGCTCATCAGTGTGCAGCACGTGTGAGTCTCTCTGTCTCTCTGGGAGGCTGCTGTTCTGAACGTCTTCCTGGATCGTTTTTTGTCCACGGCTCATGGTCTGCAGGACGTGACGATACGTGGGCCCTCTTGTTCGTTCTTCATCACGTTTTAGGAGGTATAGACTAAGCCATGCTACTTCGAAACCGTCCAGAAGTGGATAGAAGAAAGGGTCGACCGCAAGACCTCTACGAACTAAAGATCGGACGATCGTCAAGATTAGCATAATACCGAGTTGGTAAATGGTAGCGGACCAGTGCAAAGCTCGAAGTCCAACAAATTGAACAACGAATCCGACAACGGCGGTGAGGGTGGCGGCAGCTGCGATTA
This sequence comes from Paraphoma sp. B47-9, assembly GCA_001748405.1. NCBI lineage: Eukaryota > Fungi > Ascomycota > Dothideomycetes > Pleosporales > Phaeosphaeriaceae > Paraphoma > Paraphoma sp. B47-9. The sequence goes on from BCLK01000020.1 coordinate 104,974, forward strand.
GACTATTGGTGTATGTCTCAGCCAACGTCGAGGGAAGAGAAACGTATTTCTTACGTATATGAGGTGCGATTGAGTCGTGAGGTGCGAATGTTAAGATCATCCGGAGAATTGAAAATGGCGTATGACATGAAGTGCTGATCGCTGACGGTGCAAGCCTTCTGAAGTCTCATAAGCTGTGCGCCTGACCCCAATCCTTTCGAAAGCAGCTTGAATTCATGTTCTGTCGTGCTTCCCTCAATCACTCGTCCACAGAAAATCATGCCAACGATGACTGCAATTGTCCCCGTCGCAAAGCAAGGATATCCGTAGCGAGCGATTGCTGAGCCGCCCTTTCTCCATTCCAAATGGTATGTTGTAATGGCAGGAAACACCAAGGCACTGATTT
>BCLK01000023.1:0-41753 GCA_001748405.1 Paraphoma sp. B47-9
ACGGTGTGAGGAAAGGTTGGAGGTTTTGCAGCGAGCTTCTTGGTATAATTTACTACGGCTCGTTGCAATACCCATCGAGGAAGTTCACGGTCAAGGTATTCCTGTTCTCTTTCTGTAACGCTTTACGTCCGTACTCAAGTAGCTTCGCAACGTCTTGTCGGCAGTCTACAACAAATTAGCGAGCTACTAGAAATCAAGAGCATTCCCAACATACCAATGAAGAACCCTCGCAATTCTTTACCCCGTCCTGTAGCTAGCCAAGCGCACGTCTGGCCGCATAACGGCGGACCATCCTTGAACAAGTCCTTGTAGAACTCTTCGTCTGTAATGTCACCATACTTATCCTTGACATCTTTCGCGGAGCCAGCTAGCCAATATCAGTTTCTAGTTGCGCGTTCACCAAAAGCTGCACTTACATCCGCCCATCCCTGTCAGTACGCCGCCCGGGTGCAGCGCATACATATGTATTGCCGGATCCAAGCCATCCAACTCCATCTCTTTCTGCAGCGTGTGCGTGGCCCGAATCAATGCCGCCTTGCTCGTGCAATACCCCAGTGTCATCGGCACATCGACGGTTCCTGACCGCGACGCAATATTGATGATGCATCCTTGCCCGCGATCTCTCATCCGTGGTAGGATCTCATGTATGAGCATCAACGGCGCTTTGAAATTGACGTCGATTTGTCGCCAGAACGAATCAAACGTGCTCATCAGAAATGGGCGCTGATCTAGGATGCCCGCATTATTTACTAGAACATCAATTGGGCCGAGTTTCTTTTCGACTTGATTGAAAACCTCCTTAACGTTCTCGATATCGGTGACATCGCATTGGAAGTCCTCAACCTTGACGCCGTGGGATAGACACGCTTGTTTCGTCTTGGCCAAATTGTCGATCTTCAAGTCGAGAATGGCAACATTTGCGCCGGACTTCGCGAGCGCTTCGGAGATGGCTACACCTATGCCTTGGCCTGCGCCGGTGATAAGTGCGACTTTTCCGGTGTTGGTGTTGGCCAGTGTTTCCGGGGATATGGTGTTGTAAGGAGCGTGTTGAAGCGGGAGCGTGCTGATGCCGAATTGTGCTGGGTCCATAATTGCAGATGTTCTGGAATGATTCTGAAATCTTAGAATGTAGAATGGAATGTTTGCATCTTATTTGAATATCGGCAGATACCTGTCCCCATCGGAACTAAGCTGTCAGGTCAGGACGGTTCAGGGCGGGCATTTCCGTTTCCGAGGTGTGATGCGGGGACGGGTTGGGGTAGCTTTTGCCCCACATGATTGTGTTTGTGGGGTATTCAAAACTCGATAATTGGATATTGTACGATCAAGTCCTCTATACAGGCCCTAAGAATGTTTACTTGTTTTCGCATGCTTTTCCACGCTCATGTGACCCGCCGCTTTCGATGATGACGATTTCGGCGTCGTCGCGATGTGCTATACCCAAAGCAGTAAAGTGCAGTCGCGTACTTCGAAGCAAGCGCGTCCAACCTTTTCAGGAGCACTACTTGCCATTCTATCGATACTGCCATGATCTCTCCATGTTGCAACAAGATTGTAAACATCTTGCGTTTCCCACGCTCACGGGAAGCAAAATGATCGCTGCCTACTGCACGCGCTCGCACTCGTGTAGAGCCAGTCGTGATAGAGAGATGTTCACCGCGGCAAAGCACCACAATGGTCTGTTCCGCCTTTGCAACATCGAGCGATGATTCTAAAGCGGAAGCCATGGTAAATTCACAATCTTCAGGCCAGAGGAGAACGAAATTCACCCCCCACTCTTGCTGGCGCTAGTGGTCCACTTTACTGCAGCCGATAACACGATGCGGATACTGTTGTCCGATAAGTAGGTCTATACTCTGGGATCATGCACGGGAAGATACATTCCTGTACGTGGGCGAATCTGAGCCTCCTTTTTTCCGCGCGTCGCTTCCGACTGACTGGCCGAATCGAAATCAGTAGCAGTTTTCCTACCAGCTGCTCCTTACGTGGTTTCCAGGACGGCATACTCCAGTCATCAATCTGTGAATTATAACGGCTTCTGGGACAACTATTAGTCACCTAGGGAGGCTTCTCATCTTTAGGATACCGCGCGCATTTCCAATCAAGATCCTCAAGGTCCGCCTCGACATCCCAAGGGAACGCTCTCAGAATGACTACCTTGCTGAGCAGAGTCGCGGCCTTGTCTACAACGTTCTTTTGGTACGCGAGGCCGTTGCTGGCATCATCCTTACCAGGGTGTATACCGACCACCTTCAGTGATCTCAGCCTTTTTGGCGGTACCATTCTCCACATAGGAACGACTATCTACGACAACTTATCGCTTGTCGCTCCAGCCAATCAAAACCACTACGCAAAAAACATCACCAACCTCAAAGTTTGTCAGGTGCTCATTACCTATACGCACCCTGGGTACAACGACACAGTCAACACGCTTGTATGGCTGCCCACTCCAGAGAACTGGACCGGGCGCTTCTTAGGCGCAGGGGGTGGTGGTTGGACGACAGGTGCAGACAATGTGACCTTGGCATGGGCTGCGAGCGAGGGTTTCGCCGTTGCGACGACGGATGGCGGCCATTCGGCTGATGCCGCGATCGATGAATGGGCACAAATCAGTCCAGGCAATGTCAATTGGGTCTTATTACAAGATTTTGCTTCTACCACCCTGGACGAAGCGGCCACTTTAGGAAAACTGGTAGTGCAAGCGTTCTACGGCCGTGAACCGACTTACAGTTACTGGAACGGATGCTCAACTGGCGGTCGTCAGGGGCATCAGATGGCACAAAGATATCCTGATCAGTACGACGGTATCTTAGCAACGGCATCGGCAAAGAACTGGGGCGAACTGCTGATGCAGGAATTCTGGCCTCAAGCGGTCATGAACGATCTTGGTACGTACCGCAGCGTGAGGGGTGTTGAGGGATGTGCCTAATTAGCGCTAGGTGCCTACCCGACTCCTTGCGAACTCGACGCTGTTCGCATAGCAGCAATTGAAGCATGCGATGCACTCGATGGTATTCGAGATGGAATAATATCCGTACCTAGCGAGTGTACATTTGAGCCCCAGACCAAGATCGGTCAGCAGTATAACTGCTCTCTGACAGGGCATCTAACCACCATTACCGAGACTGCAGCAACTGTGGCGAAGTCGACATGGAGAGGCGCAACATCTCCCAGAGGCGATTTTCTCTGGTATGGGCTTGAACCAGGTACGCTGTTCACTGCCGACGCAGCCACAACTTGTGAGAATGGGACCTGCGTTGGCGCTCCGCTGGGCTTCACGGAGGCGTGGATCAAGTACTTCCTTACCATGGATCCAACCTACGATGTGTCGAGAGTCAACATCAGCATTTTTGACAATCTCTTTCATCAATCCGTCAATCGATACGACTCTATCATTGGGACATCGGATCCAGATCTTCGCTATTTTCACAAAGCCGGCGGCAAGCTGATTACATGGCACGGCCTAGCGGACTCTCTCATTGCGCCCGGGACATCGTCAGACTATACCAAGAGGGTGTATGAGCGCGATCCTAATGCTGCCGATTACTACCGCTACTTCGAGGCTCCAGGCGTAGACCATTGCAGAGGTGGTAATGGTTGGTATCCGGGAAGCGCGATGCAGAGTCTCATCGAGTGGGTCGAGGATGGCGTTGCGCCAGAGACTCTGGAAGCAGAAACACAAGGCGAGGCAGCTGGCCGGAAAGCAGATTTGTGCATGTGGCCAAAGAAGCTCATATATGTGGGTGGTGATGCAGATGAGGCGAGCTCATTTGCGTGTCAATGAACGGTGTGTGCTGCGGAACAAGGTGTCACATGTTTCTCGAAGGAGGAGGGTCAAGCCTTGAGTGGATAGTATGGTATTTTGCATGGTAAGCAATTGAAGCAGATGAAAGCCTTTGGGCCTTACAACTTCTTCGGAGACTATCCGAAGTGGGACCGGTCGATGAGGTTTGTCAGCTCCATCTTGCGCACTAACCCGAACAAGCCTCAGCCTCACTCAACTCCGACACTCCTTTCGTCGACTCAATTCGCGCACACATTTCATCGCTGGGAAACAACAAAGTCGATGCCAAAATACCGCGCTCCAATGTTGGGTCCGAATACCGAGCAGATATATCAGCTTTATTAGCAAGCATCCTAAGTTTTGGTCCGAACAGCCACCAGTCAACATGAAGTACGCAGCGTTCACTGCTATCGACAAGTGGTCAAAGTGTTTCACTGAGTCTTCTTCATGATATAAGGAAGTGTAATGCCGCGAGAAAATCGACAGCCATCATAGCTGCCCGAACCTGCTTCCTTTCAAGTCGCATGCTAACCATCTCTTGTTATCAAGCGCTTCATCCTCACTCACGTCATGGATCCAAACGCCTTTACCACGCCTTTCCAGCTCACACAATCTATGCGACGCGATATTTACCCTGCAATAGACCCGAAGAATCCCGAACTAGACGCTGCTGGCAAAGTTGTTCTAATCACTGGCGCAACAGGCGGCATTGGTGGCGTATGGCTTTCCATTGTTCAATGCGATAGGTTCATACTAATAGTATCACAGGAAGTTGCAAGAGCGTGGGCTACTGCAGGCGCAAAAGGCATTGTCTTGGTTGGCGGCCGCAACAAGCACCTCCTCGACGAGCCAGCTGAGGCGGTCAAAACCATCAGCCCGTCTACTCAGGTCCTCCTGCACACCGCAGATCTTACATCCGAGTCCGAAGTCGCAGTCTTATTCTCCCAAGCGGTTGCGACATTTGGTGCCGTCGATGTAGTGGTTCACGCAGCTGCATCGGCCGAGGGTGGAGTTGCAGGTGATGCGGCGCCTGATGTATGGTTTCGCGGCTTTGAGATCAACGTGAAAGGAAGCTATAACATCGCACATGAATACCTCAAAGTCAACGCAAATGGCACTTTGATTTTCCTGGGCACGCTGGGTGCGAGCTTGACAGTGCCGGGAATGAGCTCGTATTCTGCGAGTAAGATGGCAGTGCTCAAGTTGGCAGAATTTCTGGATGCTGGTAAGACTACAACACTGGCCTAGGACAGGAAAGGCTTTGACAGTGATACTTTAGAAAAGACAGACTTGCGTGTCTTCACGGTGCATCCCGGAATTGTCCAGGTTACAGAAACAGGCCGTGGCGCTACGGTGGATGCGCTGACACCGTTCGCGCATGATAAGGGTATTCAGACTGGTGGGCTGTCGTTGTACCTTGCGAAACCAAAAGCGGATTACTTACGTGGGGGCTTTGTGAGCGTCAACTGTAAGTTGTACTCTTACTCGATATGGAAGAATTCATGTTAATTAGAGCAGGGGACGTGGCCGAGATGGAAGCGCACAAGGAGGAGATCGTGGAGAAAAGGCTGCTGAAGCTCGCTTTCTTGCACGCGCAGCTTGGTGCGGAAGGCCACCCGTGGTGATCGAAAGTATTGCGTGGCAATAATTGCAGCAGTGATAGGCGGGAGTATGTGCTTGCACTCGTGGCCTTGGATAGTATGTTGCGACTGGTTCGACCTTCCGGATGATCCGTTCTACAACAATTTCGTTGAGGTGTGAGATTGTTCCAAGTTCGCATCTTTCTCGCATTGACTGTCACAAGGCGGCTTCAAGGCGTACTACGACGACGATGCTTGCGTGGCCCGCAGCGGAGGTCTGCTGCATCGATGATGAGCGAGTGAGGCTGTGCATTTTCGTAGAACAATAATATTCGCGTTCCTCGCGATGTGGCTTGGCTTACATAACAAGGCATTCTTCCACATGGATATATATGCCAAAGCATTATCGATTGAGAAAAATAGAATATAAAAGCTTTTAGAGTGTTGTAATCAAAGTTTAAAGCTGCATGATGAGGCTCGCTCAATCCGTTCTGCTTCCTCTTCTTCCCTCCCTAAGCACGGCATCCCAGCATCGTCAGCGCTGCACAGCACAAGACGCATGCTGGCCTTCTCACAAAGCGTGGTCGTCTTTCAATGCTTCCGTAAACGGCCAACTCATTGCTTCTCGTCCTTCAGCACACGTCTGCCATAATCCTTCTTACGACACAGCCCTCTGTACTACCGCAAGAACCAACTGGGCATCCAGCGACTGGCGCACTGCACAGCCCGGTGCATATTCCGCAATACTATGGGAACTCGGATCTGCGCAATGCTTCATCAACAGTTCCTCTACAGCGCCATGCGAGCAAGGACTGGTAGCTGAGTATACGCTAAATGCATCCAGCGTTGAGCTCGTTCAGCAAGGCGTCCGGTGGGCAGCCCAGAATGACTTGTATCTTACGATTAAGAACACTGGCCATGATCACTTGGGAAGATCGAGCGGAAAAGGTGCGTTTGCCATTTGGACGCATTACATGAAGGGCAGAACGTGGCATGATGCGTTTGTGCCCCACGGGGCACGAGTTGGCGTGGCGGGCATACCTGCTGTGACACTACAGGCTGGGGAGCAGTGGCTTGATATCTATCGAGACGCAGATCGACAAGGTCGTATTGTTGTTGGCGGAAGTGCCAGAACGGTCGGTGCGGCAGGAGGGTGGTTCACAGGCGGCGGGCATTCGCCCTGGAGCCACTTCTATGGCTTGGGCGTTGACAGTACGTTCTATCATGTTGGTCTAGGAAGCGCGACTGAAATGTGAAATAGATGTGCTCGAAGTCAATATTGTCACTGCGACGGGCGAGACCAAGGTTCTGAACGAATACACTGACGCAGATCACTTCTGGGCCATCCGTGGTGGCGGCGGGAACGCCTGGGGGATCCTGACATCGATTACATATAAGACGCATCCACTACCGACGCACATCAAGACCGTAGCGGCTGGGTATAATACTACCTCCCCTGCAGCTCGGCGTGAGGTGTTGCGTCGGTTGCTCAAAGCCATTCCGCACATCACAGATCTAGGCTACACTGGATATGCGACATTTGGCGACCCCATCGGCGTGATATTCCTTCAGCCGAATGGTACGAACACGACGGCTGCTGAGACGGCGGGAATCCTATCCGAGGCCGGAAATGTGACAGGTGTCGAGCCGCTAGCCGGAGCCTTCGATTTTCCAACTTGGATTGATTATTGCAACGCTTTCTTGCAAGACCCAAACATTGCGACAAACGTAATTGACACAAGTCGGTTGCTAACAGCAGATGTTTTGAGTAATAAGACGGAAAGCGTTTTGAGCTTGATGTTTGAGGAGTTCCCGGATTTCCATGCTGGGTTCAACTTCAGTAAGTCTCTCCACACAAGGTCAGCGTCGTGAAAGAAGTGCTGAAACACGCGTAGTTGGGAAGGTTGACTCGCGCACCCGTGACAACACCGCAGTGCATTCGATCTGGAAAAGCTCACGTGGTGTATTTAGCTTGGGAACAGACTGGGCAGACGAGGCTCCGGAGTCCGAGAAGCGTACCAAAAAACTCCGGGCAGTGGAAATCAGCAAAAGATTGGCGCAGATTGTCGGTAGAGACGGTGGGACTTATGTCAATGAGGCGAATCCTTTCGAACCGTTCTGGCAGCAAGCTTTCTGGGGAGAAAAGTATTCGAGGTTGGCAAAGATCAAGAAGAGGGTGGACTCAAACAATTTGTTCGTTTGCAACAGGTGTGTTGGCAGCAATGTGCTCTATGAGCCCTGATGCTCAGTGGGGATCCAAGCTGTGATGGCACCATCCTAGCACCAATCTTCTTTCCATATCCAGAAATAACCACCGAAATAGCGATTGTTTCCCCAGATTCCGACTATGCCAAAAGGCGTAACATGAGCTGTCCATGTCCACGACCAGCCTGCGACAATATATTTCTTGACAATATTGACGGCTCCATCCGCACAAATGCGACCTTCCAGTGTGAACTCGCCGTGCGAGTCAACTCCTCTGCTTCGTCGGTCTATTGTCGCCGAAACATTGTTTGAAATCTTGTCGTGAGATGATGGCTCGCAGACGACCATGCGAATATCGCACATGGGTGGGTCGAAGTTTGCGTGACGTGGTCGCGTGCGAAATCGCCTTTGGTCGGAGTAGTATCCTAGCCACCTCCCCGCGAGGAAGGTTGGATCTGTCATCTTGCTATAATGACACGTTTTGAACTCCAAGGCGGAGTCTTTGGAGATGGAAGGGATGTCCATATAGGATCGAAATGGCATCTTCAGTGGTTTCGGGAGGTCACCTGGGTGGTCGATTGCGCCAAATTGTGAAGCGAGCCCGAAAACCATAGGGAGGATTAGAGATGATGCTTGCTCGATGCTCACTGTCGTTTTATTCACTCCATACTCAGGACTGCGATCGCAAAGACATTTCATGGTGTCTTCAGTGACGGAAGAGCCATGCTCCGCACCATTGGGGAAGAAGTATTGCTCGAACAACCGAATGACGTTGTTGGGATCCCATGTTGTGCTTAAGCGTTGCAACGTAACACACGCGATAGTGAAGTTGATGTTGACGAAATCTACCAAGTGACGGTCTTCATCTGGTGAGAGCCTGGCCGAGCGACTGGACCTCCCGAACATAAGTCTGCCAAGGGAAGAGAGTCTTTTGCCTTCCACAGGCTTGTCGCTTAGCCGGCCTTGTACTTGCAGGAACTTATCAGGCTCGAAGGCCAGAGTTGCTGGATGATGCAAGGCAAGCAGTACTGGCAGAAAGTTGCTCACATCGAAGCCGTTCTCTTCAGTGGTACGTTTTAAAGTCCAGTCGTCGGAATCAGCTAGAGCGGCGTATGTACACCGTTCACTTGCATGGGCTGCTTCCTTGATCGATCGAATTGATGAAGATCCCCCGATAAGCGCCTCGCTGTCTGTCCATTGGAGCTGCTCGAGAGTTAGATCGACGCGTTGGTGCTGAGCAAACTTCCTGATGATGGACTGTATGGCTCCGTCGATGCTGTAATGGCCGTATGTTGCGACACTTTGCAGCACAAGGCGATCATTACAAATATGACTCAGTCGATGGCACACAGTGTTCAGTCTGAGTAGATCGGAGAACGGCAAGAGCGCAGCGATGTGCTGCAACAATTCGTTAGGCAAAGATATAAGGTACGCCATGGCGTCGTCAAATGTACGAAGATTGATTGCGAGAGACGTCAAGTGAACGAAAAATTTGAAAGACAATATACGAAGTCTATTCGCCGTTGTTGCCTGAACAAGCCTCCGCGATGACGCGAGCCAATCCCTGAAGTCCGTGGAGGATGAGGCGGTGTTCGAGGGTCAAGTCCGACCAGACCAATCGTGGTGGCGTCGCGGGGTAGTTTACAAGCTAGACAAAATCGGAACTAGCGCCCTGGCGGACTGTTCGCCTTACTCCTGCCAATGAGCCGCCCCTTCATCCTCCATACAATGCTGAATAGCTTTGCCACCCTATCTACCTGGCGATCACATACGAGGATCAAAGCCGTTCCACTCCTCGTATACCTCCGGCAACCGCGGCCATGCGTCCACGCCATCGAGAATGACGATGCCCATACCACCAGTCAAGTGGGTCTGGATGTGGCAGTGAAAGAGCCATGCACCGGGCGCATTGGCCTTGTAACGAAGCACCAGCCACGCGTCATTGTTGACGCCTTCTAGCGTCTTGTATGTGTCCTTGTAAGGCGGGTCGATAAGGTTGAATGTTCCAAGCGGCAAGGCTTGAGCCGCCTCCGCTACGGTCGGCCAGGGGAAACGCCCGACTCCTTGGCCCAGGATGTACGCCTTATTTCCATGCTTATGCATCGGATGGGACTGTGCAAATGGGCCCTCAATCTCGATGATGAGGTCGACCCACTCGTTCTTCTTGGTCTTCAAGATGAGCTCACTTGTTTCTATGTGTGTCGGTGTCTCGAAGAGCAGCGGTTGTCTGACATCCTCCGCGCTCATGTTGTAGCCCTGCTCGCCCGACAATGTCCACTCATATGCACCGTACGGCTGGCCTAGCTTACGGACCATGAATTTGTGGGTTCGGTCCGACACAGCCGACGGAGGCATCGGTGGGTATGGCCGATTGTTGAAGTCGTCAAATATGCGCAAGTTGTCGACCAGAGTACCACCTGCATAGTTCATCAGCGGCTTTGGATCTGGGGGATCATCCGTGACGCCATTATATGACATTGCAGCAAATCCTCCAAGCACCTGGCCTAGCAGATCATTTGCGATGCGTATGGTGTAGCTGCCGACCTCCTGATCGAGCTTCACAAACACAGAATATCGCTCGCCATTGTTGACCAGGATTTGGTCTGCTAGCTGTGGATATATATACTGTCCGTCAACTGCGAATACATGCATGGGATGGTTGTCGATGGTGACCTTGAGCGGATACAGACCGCCAGGGTTGATGAAGGTCAGCGCTGCCCATCCGTCGCCAGAATGGACGGTTACTGTGTGGTTTGCTCCGCCACCAACCCCCGGAACGCACTTGTGGAATGCTTCTCGGGGCAGCTCCTCAAGATGCAACGAGAAGTTACCCTGAAATAGCTGCAGTGGTGGGACGCATCCCTTGTCCGTGATCTCTTTCTCGTCCGTGGAGCCGAGGATGTACTTGACCAATGGATCAGTGTACTCATTGAGCATATCACGGTCAAGACAATACTGCGATCCCTGTCTTGTTGTCAGCTTCGCTTAATCAGAAAAATGTACTTGTGAAGAGACTAACCGCGCCGTTGACAATAATCGCATCCATACACGTATAATCGATATTGGCTTTTTCTTCTACTCTCAGAAATTCTTTGAAGTTGTACTGACTCCAATCACTGATCATCAAAGTTTGCATCTTCGTCTCGGCTGCCCTCATTTTCTCCCAATCGCGGGAATCGTGACTGATCATGTGGAAGGGGCGCGGCTCCTCCTTTGTTGGAGTAACAATAATCGCACCATACAAGCCGTCCATCATCTGGCCACGCGAATGCGCATGATAGAAGTAAACGCCTGACTCGTCAGCCTGCCATCGGTAGAGATATGAGGCTCCTGGACGTATCGGACGTTGCGAAACGCCTGGCACACCGTCTGCCCATGGCGATACGCCTTGTCCTATGCCATGGAAGTGAATTGTGGTATCGACCCGCAGATAGTTGCGAACGAGAAACTCAACATCGTCGCCGCGGTCGATCTTCAATGTTGGACCTGTGAAACTACCATTTACTAGTATCGCATTTCGAAAGCCAGCACCTGTCGGATTGACCCTGCCCGCAGTCAAGTGAATTTCAAATCGTATTGGATCTCTGGTGCCGTGCGTTGTCCTCTCGAAGCAGGACGGTAAGGAGTGTGATATTGTTGATGATAAGCCTAGAAGCCCAGTGAAGTAATTCAGAAGATTGCAAGCCATCATGATTATGCTGAGTAGGACACAGCATTCTCTGAGCGTATGTTCACTACCGAGGGGCTTGATCTGGTTGCGTGGCGGGTGTCGCACTCGAGGATGAGTTGCCGGACCGACCACCGCGTGGTTCGGGGACCATTTCCCGTAATGACCCGGCAATTCGAACATCGAAATTATACGCTACCCGTCGTTTCGCCAATCGATGAGCCAATGAAACTTTCATCAGTCGCACGAACGCCGTTCAATCCATGTGCTTCCCGCTCATCTAGAAGGGGTGAAGTAAGTGCACGTGATCGTGTGGGCACTGTACCCTCTGGACAAGCAGCTCTGGTCTTTGATGCACACCCCAAACATCAAAACAGAATCTCGAAGCAGAAAAACGTCTTCAATTGAACATTATGAAGTTCCTCAATGCGATCACACCTACAGTCGCCTTCCTGGCCACGACGCACGCCTCTTCACTGAAATCACTGCTCTCCCACCACCCCAAGCTCTCGATTCTTCGCTCTCTACTCTTACAATTCGAGCTTCTGGAAGGCTTCAACGAGCTCTCAAACATTACCCTCCTCGCACCAACAGATCAAGCCTACCTCGATCTCGCAAACTGGGGATTCAATGTTAGCCAAGTCCCTACCCCAGTCGCACGCGCACTTTTGTCCTATCACGTTCTTAACGGTACATACGACTCGCAAACACTGTCAAAGAAGCCGCAAGTCATACACACTTATCTCACGCCACCGGTGCTGACCAACGTGTCTGCTGGTGCAGCTGTCAAACTCCACACATCCAGCGATGGCACCACACTTACCGAATCGGGTCTTGGTGTGGTAGGCGGTGTCGAAGAAGCGGACCTGGAATTCGATAGCGGCGTAGTACACACGCTGAATTCGAGTATGGTATTACCGCATAACATCACGCTCACGGCGGGTATCAACGGTCTTACGCGTTTTCTGGAATTAGTCGAGACGGCCGGCTTGACGGAAGAATTTGAAGCGCTTAAGGATGTCACGGTGTTCATTCCTACGAATGGGGCATTGGGAAAGGTCAGTGGCTTAGTGAGTTTGCTGGCGAGGAGACAGTTGGCGAGTGTCTTGATGGGACATGTGATCCCGAACCAGGTGCTGTATGGTGAGACTTTGGTGGAGGGAGGAGTGTTTGAGACGATGAGTGGAAGGAAAATCAGAGTGCGAAAGACCAAAGAAAGATCGTTTGAGGTGGATGGGGTGGAGGTAGTGAAGCAGGATGTGATATTGTATGGTGGTGTTGCGCACGTGATTGGCGAGGCGCTAGCATCCAAAGGCGAGAAGGAGAGTCATAACCGTGACGGACTGGTGTATACCGCTCAGGCATATCAGCTGCCCATGTTTAACGTCTAAGGTACGAAATTTGTGTGTGCGATCTTTCGGTATTCAAAAGTGTACCTAAAATGTAAGAATCATATCAAAATCTCTGAACAAACGAGGCGATCTCTATTTATCTAGGTAAGATGTGTTCGGCCACTCAGTTCCGCTATTCGGCCGGGTGCATCGCTTAGAAGTACCTAGAGGTCTCTGCTACTATTTATTATCATAGCATAGCACTAATAGATACTTAAATACCTCCAGGTAACTGTAATACTTTATTATTAGTAGAACGTGAATACATCCAGTCTGTATGATTAGACGTACGTAGTGGCTCTCTTGAGCACAACTAAAAAGCACACGGCTGTATTATATCTAGTCTTTATTTAATACTACTATAGCGGCTTTCTTATACGAATCGCAGTCTACTCATCAACAGCATTCTGAACCGTTTCTTGGAAAGACCTCTCTACACTTTTATGCATTTGGAAAGACTGTTGAGTGGGTGAAAATTACACGGAACGAGCACAAGTGGATGTAATCGCAAGAGATAGGCGCAAAGAACTTCAGTACATACGATGACTACTCTAAGATCCCAAACGATTCTCAAGAGGAAACGGTAATGACGGTAGATCGAACTTAACAAGATGGGAACAGACCATATTGTACATTCTAAGCCCCAACACCTAATGCTGTCCTAACAAATTGGCCCAGCTGCAACGCACCTTGACCTCGCATCATACTGAAATGATGCTCACCCTCGACCACGCGAACATCGATGGCCTTCTCTGGGAATAGCTCCTGCCATCTTCCTGGGCCAAAGTCCGTCCTTTGCTCGGTCAGAAACTTCATGCCTTCGGTATCCTCACCCTCCATTGATGCCGGCGGGAAAGGAGCATATTTGCCACCAAAAGCACAAGTACCAGCCCATACGATGGTTATGCGTTCTGGACTCGAGCCACGTGACATGGGTGGTGCTCTGTAGTTGTGCAACAGCTCGATAGTGGCTTCGAAATGCGGCATAAGCCATGATGGAAGCTTGGCCCGTTCCTTGGATGGATTGATGGCTCCCAGCTCTTCGCCAAAGATACCGACTGCACTGCAATGGTCAAAGAAGCGTTTAGGTAAGCGATCCAGGCCGTCATTTGGGGCTGGAGAGTCAATGAGAGTGAGCGTGGCAATTCTCTCTCCAGTCGACATGAGCTCTTGGGCGACTGCGTAGGCAAAGATACCTCCAGCGGACCAGCCAGCCAGATGATACGGCCCGCGAGGCTGATGGCGCCGAACACTTTCGATGTATGCCGCAACGACTTCTGGTAGTGTTCTGTCTCCCATGTCTTGAGGATTTCTTCGAGCCACAATCAGCATAGTTCCTAGGGAGGCAAGATGAGAAGACTTACTTCATAAAAGGGGAATTGAACGCAATTACCGCAGTTGATGGTGAGAGGGTCGGCAGTTTAAGATACGAAGTCGCCGCACCGGCTCCATCCGGGAACAGGAACAACTTTTCGGTGGCATTGCGAGGCGAGCCTTGAAGAATAATGGACCAAGCTGGCTTGACCGGCGGCAGGATCTCGGTGATAGATATCAGGGAGTCCTTCTTGTCAAGCACTACGAGCTCTTCGGGCGGGGTGTCAGAAACGAGCGCAGGCGTGAAGACGCTTGAGTCTTCCGTTGTCACATCGGAATCGCTTTCCTCGGGGCTGCCTGTGGGAGATTGCAGCCCGCCTGTGATGCGGGCCTTGAGGCTCTCAACCGTTGGGAATTCCAAGAACAATGACTGGTCGGGAATGTCAAGGTCAAGTTCATCCCGAAGACGGCTCACGACTACCAAGGACAGCAGTGAGTCAACCCCAATATCGGAGAAATTGGTGTCGTTGGTCAGATCGGCAACATCGATGCCACTCTCTTCGGCCAGGATAGCGAGAACGCTGGACCATATTCCAGGTGAGTGCTCAATGTGCTCGCTAAGCATCAACGGCGGTGATTCCGAAGGTACGACAGCTTGCTCGACGGTTTCAACGACTGTGGTTTGTTGAACGGTGGGGCCAATGAGGCCTCCAAGGAAAGTCTTGAAGCTTCCCACGGTTCGAACTTCCAGGAATGCAGTACTCTCGACATCGATGCCTAGCTCGTCCCGAATTCTGCTGCTGACCATCAGCCCCAAGAGGGAGTCAACGCCAATGTCATCAAATCGCGTATCTTCCGTAAGCTCCGATAGCGCGATTCCGCTCTCTTGACTGATTATCTCAATCGCAGTCGCGATGCGGCGATCTTCAACGGGCTGTTGAGCAACGACCGTTTGCCTCTTAGTGGTCTTGACGACGGCAGGGACTGGAGCTGCGACCGCGGTGGTAGTGATCTTTTGCGTCGCTGCTGACTTACCCTTTGTCGGTCCATTTGCGCGCTGACTTGCGGCGTTGACGATGTAACTCATCAACCGCTTTGGTACACCTTGAAGCTTTAGGGTGGGTTAGTGATGTTGACCACACTTGAATGGTGAAAGCTTACTGCAACGCCGCCGAACATGCCAACCACTCGGTCCCCATCTAGAATGGATATGTTTCCAGTCCACAGCTTATCTTTGCCTTCTGTCATCTTGACATGCGTCGTGTAGATGGTATTTGAATCGATCGGCTCTAGTAGCTTGAGGGACTCCCACCCGTGATTGACAAACAATTCCTTGTCCAGATCGACTCCTTCGTTTCCGTTCATCACAAAGCCGCCGAGTTGAGACAGGGCATCGATATAGGCAGGATTTGTGTGGAAGGTACCTTCGGTGTGTACCTTGGTGAAGTTGACTCTGCCAGTTGCTTCCAGAGCGTCGCTATCAAGGACGATCTCCTCAAGCGCGCGGTACCTGATCGGTGTTAGCTACCATCAAGGCGAGCCGTACGAGAAGGCTTACTTGGGGTCGAAGTCTGCCAATTTCCCCACCATCTTATATATCATGGCCTTGCTGTACCTGAACGTATTACCGAACTTCTGAAGCCCTTCCTTGAGTGATGCGACGCGCAAATGAACGCTTTGTGAAGTGGCCCCAAGGTTAGTTGCTGCTACCTCCGGATCAAAGAATCGCAAAAGGCAATTTGCGTGCTGTTCCTTGATTTTGCCGTTCTCGTCCGACGTGGAGAAGGTGCAGTATATGGACCTTTCGTCAAGATTGAGTTTTGCGTGAGTACGAAGAATTTGAGGCTTGCCGTCTGCATTCGCGACAAGGGCGGATTGGATGTTCATGTTGGCGACCTCAACACCATGTGGCCTTCCGGAAGCAGTGCTCATATTCGAGTCCACGAAACGCCTTCCATATTCGCCGATAGTAAGCGCGATATCCGCATACACTGATGGTGTGCACAGAGGGACTCCGTAGACTTTGTGCCCCTGCACCATGGGGTGCAGATCCTCGCGACTGAGATCAGCCTCGACCAGGAGCTCCCCTTCCTGGGCGCCAAGCGAGTTGCTCAAAACCCTGTGGATACACGTTCCCTCGAGCCTTGTTGGCTCAGCAATGAGAGGCGGGTCGCCTTTGCGCAGCGACCAGTCATTTACGTACTGGATCCAGTAGTCCTTCAGGTCCCATGCATATGCTGGCAGTTCAACGAGCACTTGACATGAAGGGAAGCTTTCATGATATGCAGTCCAGTCAATGTCAGCACCAGAATTATAAAAGTCGGAGAGACCAATAGCCAAAAGGTCAAGGGCAGGGACTTCTCTCCGCGAAGATGCGTAGGTTCGGAAATTCGGCCCGGCAACCTCTTTGACCATCTTAATGACGATCGGTTCAGGGCCTATTTCAATTCCGGTCATGGCATCATCAAGAAGGTGCAGGTCCTTCGCGGACTGCAGCGCACTTAACATGTCCACCTTGTTCCTGCAGTGGCGGGTGACGAAGTCAGTACCAAAGTCCTCGCTCTCCGTAAGCACTCTACCTAGTGTTGGTGATATGATGGGAATACTTGGTTTGGCGAAAGTAACGCCCTTGGCTACCGATTGGAGAGTTGTCAGGATAGGGTCGACTTGGGAGGTATGATACGCATAAGGAACCTCTAACACTTTGTGCGACATCCGGCGGTTTTGAAGCGTGGGACGTATCTTCTCCATCTGAGCCTTGGTCCCTCCCAATACGACACTTTCGCGACCACTAATCGAATGTTAGCATCGTCATGTGGTACTCAGGTTGGAGGATATGCTCACTTGTGACAAGAGAGCTCGTATGACTCGCCGGACGGGCCAAGCGTACTTTCCAAACCCGCTACACTTGATCGCACGGCGAGCATTGCATGGCTGCCCTGCTCACAGTGCTTTTCAAGGAGCTGTGCACGTTGGCCAACCAAATGAATCACATCCACTGGAGACAATACCGATGCGGCATACAGAGCAGCATACTCGCCCAAGCTATGTCCAACTACCGCGCTTGGAGTTACTCCAAATGACACCCACATGCGAAACAAAGCCATTTGAAAACAAACTGTTGCGAGTTGCAGCATGGTAGGCGTGGCATCTGTGAAGGACTTGGGATCCTCAAAGAGTGGCAGTATAGCTGCAAATCCCAATTGGGTGCAGACGCGATCGTAATGGACAATATCGGCTCGGAACGTTTGCAAGTTTGTGAACAGTTCTGCACCCATGCCGGGAAAGTGAGAGCCTTGGCCAGTAAAAGCGAAGATGTAGCGTGGTAACCTTTTTGGCCGAGTAGAGCCCACCTTGAGGTTGAGGGCATTTTGAAGGGCATCTCTCGCGGATTTCAGACTATTGACGTTGACCATGACTCTATGCTGATGGTGCATACGCCGAGCAGTCGTCGTATACGATAGACGTGAAAGAGTTAGGTTGCTAACATCAGACTGCTGACACGTCCAATCGAGAAGGCGTTGTATGTTTCCTTCTAGGGACTTTGGCGTCTTCGCTGAGACAGCTATCAAGTGATTGGATCGAATGTCTGGAACATCCGAAGTTGGCACTTGAGGTGCATCCTCGAGAACAAGAGCGGTGTTACCGCCGGCGGCCGAGAAATTATTGAGAAGCACCTGCCGTTTGCCCTCTGACGGCCGCGGCCAATCGACGACGGTTGAAGCAATGGCAGTGTTTCGTGAGGCCAGATCAGGTAGTTTGTGATTGATCTTCGTCTTGATTCCACAGTGTGGCGGTATGCTGGAATGTCTGAGCATCAACAGAACTTTTGCTAGACTTGTCACTCCGGCTGCTGCTTCGCCGTGACCGACGTTGGACTTTGCTGCACCGATATAGAGACGTTCATGTGGTTTTCTTGTCGCAGACGGGGGTTCAATCGGAGCGAGACTTTGGAGAACGGATGCGGTTTCTCCAGCATCGCCGGCCTGTGTGCCTGTGCCATGCATTTCGCAGACGGAAATGTCAGTGGGCTTTACACCGGCATCAGCAAGCACGCGTTCGAACAGTGCTTGCTGTGCGCCAACATGCGGGCGTGTTATCGAATCGGCTTCAGCAGAGTGGTTGGTGGCAATCGAGAGTATGCAAGCCAGGACAGGGTCTTTGTCAGCGAGGGCATCGTCCAATCGTTTCAGGATGCAGGTGGCAACTGCTTCTCCCCTACAATAGCCATCGGCAGTGTCGTCGAAAGTCTTGCAGTTCCCGGTTCTAGAAAGGAAATGGCCACGATCAAGCCCAGCGGTCATGTCAGGATTAGTCAAGACGTTGGTGCCTCCAACGATAGCAGTGTCCACTTCGCCCTTCCAAAGTGCATTGCAAGCCAAGTGCAGGGCGGTGAAACTTGAACTACAAGCAGTGTCGATGGTGTATGAAGGGCCGGAGAACTTGAAATGATAATTGATGCGTCCAGGAATGACTAGTCATAATTGAATTAGCTATGTAAACTGATCGCAGGAGAACACAGGTACGATGTTGTTGTAGAAACGAAAGTCCACTTACAGGCTCGATTGCCGCCAGGGATGAAGTACGTATCAATATTTTGAGCAGAGTTGGTCTCCATCCAGTCGTTAGACGTGCTGCCAAAGTACACTCCGACGCGATCTTTCTGAGTGCTTGCAGTACGTCCAGGGACGATACCCGCTTGTTCAAGAGCCTCGGTTGCTGTTAGTAGCGCGATGCGCTGTGCCGGATCGACCTGAGGAGCTTCTCGAGGTGACATGTTGAAGTAACGAGCGTCAAACTGCGCGGCATCGTGAAGCCAGCAGCCAAACCCAGTCCCACTTGTATTCTTCGGTAACTCCCTCAGCGAAATATCTCCGACATGCGTGCGAGTGTTCCAACGGGAAGCTAGTGCAAGCTCATGAGTGTCAATGCCATTCTTCAGAACATGCCAGAAAGCTTCCATGTCGGGCGCTTGAGGAAAGCGTCCCGACATGGACAGAATAGCAATCTTCGATTTCGCTCTGGGTAATGGGAGGTCTTTGAATAGGGGAGCACTGCTTGGTATCCCCATATCAATCTTTCTGGTTGCTGGTCCCACAGCATTTTGAAGAGCCAGGCCAAGGCCGTCTGGCGCGGTCGCAATGTGGTGAATCACAAATTCTGATCTGTGTTGGATGTGGCTTGCCAGCGATGCTGTGACCAACTCTGATCGGATGGTCTCCCGTAGGCATGCCTCGACCGATAGACGAAGTGCATCGTGGAAGGCAACGGACTTGATGATTTCTCCGGTGCTGCTAGAGATGATTGGAAGGCTGGTCTTCAGAGACACCTTCTCGATATCACGAATGATATTCTGCACTTGATCTTCGGTATACAAATGAGGAGCGTGATATGGTGCCGTGATTGGAAGCTCAATCTTGGTGGCGCGCGACAGTGATGGTGTCGCCAAAAGTTCATGGAGGAGAGCAGGAGGGGCAGAGACGCTGAATCGGGAAGCGCCAATCTTGGCGCTGACGTAAGGCGTTGCCAGCCTGGACAGACCCTGCGATGTCGTTAATGACGCTTGCACTCCTAAACAGCACACAACATCGACTAACTCACCTTGTTTGATGCAAACGCCCCAATAGCTCTGGACACATCCTCCTCCCCTATTCCAGCGAGCGCCACGGTCCAAGAGGGGAATGGTTGTGAGCTGTCAGGTGAGCCGCTCAGAAGGCAGCCCATGTTCCAAGCACAAGCTCCCACCCTGAACGCCACGGTGACAGTGTGTACTCCAAGGACAAGAAGATCCGAGGCGCTTGTTGAGCAACTGACTGCGACTGAAGAAAGGAAGCCTGTACAGCGGGCGGTGAGACAAGCATCCGGCGCCTGTGGGTACCTCCCTGACGCGGCGCGTTCACTATTCCGATGCCGTTAATCCAAGCTCAACATCCATGGGATCTGGACTTACTACAGAAATGTACCGATATGGCAGATACATGTCAGGGCCTGGTCCAGTGCCGGATTGAGCTTGCGTAATCGCCAGTGCGGAAGCAGATCCACCAGACCGGAGAACCGGGGGCAAGCCGAGCGATATTCTTCATCTAGGCGGGAGACCTCTAGTTTCAGGGTTGCGCAGCTGGTATCTAGGAAGCTAGATAGGATAAAATTGTCGTGGGTCTGCAGCAACTTGTGCATCAAGTCGTATGCATCGAAGGTCTGGTCGCCAAAGACGAATACCTCGATTGGGCTCTCCATGTTGAATGCACGCAAGCTCGTTGGAGTTCGCCGTTGGGAGTTGAAACGACCAAACAGACTTCTATCAGACAGTCATTGTGCTCGAATCTGGTCAATCAGCTGAGGCTTCCTATAGAATGAATCTTCTATAAAAGACCTCAGGTAAGCATGGACGGTTTCGTTTTCGGTAAATCGAATCACGCTCAGCATAACTTCGGTTTACGGCGTCCACCTCCGCTGCTGGACAATGCGCTCGCCTTCTGCGATTGGTCCAGCCGATCGCTGACTAGTCCGGGTTAACATTACGGCAACGCCATCAAACGCCCTGTTGTGGGTGCAATCTATCGGGACTAGACTTCTTGTTTTCGCGAAATGCACGCTGTCCATAGCTACCACCCGAATCCCGGTCCTTTAGATCTCGCGCCCAGGGAAATTTCCACGTCGGTGACCAGACTTGCACGTGTTGACAGGGCTGGGAACGCTGTTCGGGAAAGCCATATACCTTCTGGTGCCAAAGTGGCGAACTCTCTATGCCCCATCCTTTGACGGTCATGCTCAAAGTCATCTCTCACATTTCTCTTTTCTCGAAATTACACTGAGGAACAGCTAGCACTTGACCTGCTATCAGCACGCGGGCCGCATTCAACCAAGGATCAAACTTGCGGATACCTTTATTCGTACATATGGCGTCTTCCGCTTCTCTTCAGGATGTGTTGGACCAGATTGTTCACGCCAGAAATGAGGTCAGCTACCAGCTCCATAAGGACAAAGTTTGCAGCGCCAAACATAACGGAGTACAAGCCGAAAACGTGTTTCCGGTGTCGTTGGAATCTACTCGCAAGAAGCTAGCAAACCTAGCTGCCCAGCTCTTACAGCTAGCCACGGACCCGAAGGAATACCTTGAACAGATCTCGGCGAACGTAAGTTTCCTTATCAGTATCTCACGTGTCAGTATCACGTACTCACAATTGAGACTAGAACCAGCACCTTGTGTGTCTTCGGTGGCTTGTCAATCTGGGCATCTTGCAACGTATCCCGGAGCATGGATCAGTATCATATTCGGAGCTTGCCGAGCAGGCAGGAGTGCCACATAACCAGCTAAAGTCTGTTGTTCGTATGGCTGCCGCACATGGATTTCTGAAAGAAGTGTCGCTCGATAACGTTTCGCATTCCCCCCACTCGCTCCTCATCGCAACAGATCCCAGTTTCCACAACTGGGCCCGCTGGCTCGTAAACTACTCTGTTCCGTCGGCCTACCATTTTCCAGATGCCACACAAAAATGGGGAAAGACTGAGCAGAAAAATGAGACAGCTTTCAACCTTGCTATGAGTGTCGAGGTACCGTTCTTCGGGTATCTCAAAGAAAATACAAAGATGAACAGCATGTTTTCTTCATATATGCGCAACGTGGCCAGCACGGAGGCGATGAGCTTCAAGCACATGGTCGGAGGTTTTGACTGGGGTAGTCTTGCACCTGGATCACTCATTGTGGACGTGGGAGGGTCTGGAGGTCATGGCAGCCGAGCACTTGCTAGTGCCTTCCCAACGTTGAACTTTGTTGTCCAAGACCTTGCAGACACTATCAAGAACGCCGACGTTCCCGCATCGGGATCTGCAGAAGGGCAGAACGATCGGGTACAGTTCATGGCTCACGACTTCTTCACCCCACAGCCCATCATGGACGGAGACGTGTATCTCTTGAGAATGATCATTCACGACTGGCCTGATGAGTCTGCAATTACCATATTGACACACCTTCGCAATGCTCTGAGGAAGCCAGGAGCTAGAATCGTTGTCATGGACACTATTCTCCCACAGCCAGGGACAATATCGATTCTGCAGGAACGACAGTTGCGGGTCCGCGACCTAACCATGATGCAAGTCTTCAACGCTAAAGAGAGGGAATTCGATACTTGGACCGGCCTGGTAGAGCGAGCGGGACTGAAAATCTTGAACGCCAATCAACCAGAAGGCAGCAACATGGGACTGTTGGAATTGGGTCTTGCGGAGATTCCCAAATCGTCTACAAACGGTATACACAAAACTGCTATCAATGGTCACTTTCCTCAGCGCTCCGGAGAACAAATTTCGAAAGCAGTAAACGGCGTCAATGGTATTCACAACAGCTCAGATCTTACCCAAAACCTGCATGCTTCACCACAATCTTTAGATGCTGCCACGAACGAGGTATTACCAGTAATCATCGTCGGAGCGGGTATTAGTGGTCTTTGTTTGGCCCAATTCCTCCACAAGCACTCAATTCCATTCCTGGTTTTCGAACGTGATCCAACCGAAAATCATCGACCGCAAGGCTATCGCCTTAAGCTCGAAGCTGATGCTGCTGCTGCACTACGAGAGTCCTTGACTCCAGAAGCATATCGTACATTCGAGGTATCATGTGCAAAAACCGATATCGGAGAGACCGATTACCAGCCAACTAGTGGTGTATGTATCAAAAGTCGCGCGGGAGGCGGCTTGTACGGCAGTCAAGGACTCCGTGCTTCTTACACAGTCGATCGATCGGTCTTCAGGAGGACGCTCATGAGCGGCATTGGCGACAATGTTCATTTTGGGCGTGAATTTGCGAGCTACGAGGTCACTGAGAACAGCAGCTCGAACTCTGTCAATGTGACCTTCAAAGACGGAAGCACGGTGAGAGGTCGCTTCCTTGTTGGCGCAGATGGAACGCGCTCTACCATTCGGAAGCAATTGACACCGGAGCACAAATTTCTCGATACTGGTGCAGTATGCATCTACGGCAAGACCAACATTTCGTCCGACCTCCTTGCGAGGTTTCCCGCCAAAGGACTTCGCTGGATGACCGTTTGCACCGACACCGCACCACTCATTCAGTCTATCCTCATCGGCGAGAGTCCACTTACACTTCTCTCTGAGCCAATTCGCTTCTCTGCCGAAAGCCGGGCGGAAACCACAATTCCGCTTCCCGAGGATTATGTTTACTGGGTTCTCATTGGTCGCAAAGAGTTGTTCACCGAGGCCACATCGGGAACGGTACCGTCTCACAGGCTGGGAACCAATTCTGAAAAGGCGTTTGACAGTGAGTCAGCCAAGCTCTCCGCCGCTCAGAGTCTGGCGCTCACCGAGGAATGGCATCCGAGCTTGCGATCGCTGTTCGAACACCAAGATGTGCAGCAGGCTTCCACCATGCGGGTTGTCTCGGCGCCACCGAAGATTGCGCCCTGGAAGTCGAATACTTGCGTCACCATGATGGGTGATGCTGTTCATGCGATGTCGCCATGCGGGGGCGTTGGTGCAAACACGGCGTTGCGGGATGCTGCTGAGCTCGGGAAGTTGCTATCTGGCATTTTCCCGAGTACAACAAACTCGGTCAACGGCCACAGTGAGATTACCGGTCCTAGCTCCGTGATTCAAAAGGTCGCCGGTTTCGAAGAAGGCCTACGCAAACGCGCACTAGCCGGTATTATGCGTAGCTATGTCGGTAGCAAGAGGATGTTTGACCAGAAGTCATTCGAGGATTTAGCCGTTGTAGAAGACTAGATGGAAGCAGTGCTCCCAGCATGATGGGTTGTTGGCCGCCGGGTTTATTGTGATATGCCATACGGTTGAAATCGAAATGTGCGTCTCTTTTTGAGCAAGATCGATTCTGATGTTCGTAATGTGGAGAGCTTGGCGATGGTTATATGACCTCTTCAATTACCGAACTGAATTGCCGGGTACCATCCTAGTTCTAATCCAACCACTCACATCGTTCTTAAATTCCAACAAGTTATGCGTGTCTGGGCTCACGCTTGGCCTCCACCAAACGGAACCATGGCTGCTCCCTTGTGCCTGTCGTGTGTATACAATCTTGCCTTTGGGAGAAAGTACATGGCCATTGCGTCGAGCATCATTCTTACTTCGTCACAGGGAACGGGGGACGGGGAGCATCACCAGTGATTAATGATGCGCCTTTCAGAATACCATTATGACGATCTTCTCGTTTATGCCATGCACGATCGATCACATCCACGTGTTGGCAGATTGGTTCCTGCGATCGGCCCAAGGAGAGTTCAGCATGCGCCAAGAAGCCTCCCCGCATTCTTGACGCAGCAGTTCATGGCTATTGCTTGGACTCGTGTTGTAGGCGCCTGTGAAATCCCACCGGTAAGCTATAATTTTTCTGTTAAGATTACCAAGCACTCGTTCATGATCTAAAGTTTGTTGAAACGGCGACCTTGTGGCCCTTGTCCTTCTCTCAGATACGTGCGAAGGCACCGCGGTCTTCTGGCATTTCTGCCCATGTACTTAGCAATGGCGAATAAAAACTGTCAAACTGTATTATCGAATGATACTTGGCGGGCTCCCGTGGTGTTGGGCTATGCCGTGTGTCTATCCTCAAGGTCATGCATAGACCTATCGTGACGTCTCGTTCTTAGACGGGCCAGTCAATGGACACACCCTTTGTGATGAGCCGTTTTTCATGTGCAGCAATCCCGGGCGCTACTATGCCATATAATTTTCGAGTACCTCTGGACCCTGAATGACTTCTCTGCCGAGTCATTTCCCCAGACCCACCGCGGGATCTACGTCTCGCGTCCGTGGCTAGGCACAGCCCGGGCTAGGCTCATGGGTACTCCGTCCCGGCAGCTTCGGCGTAGGACAAGAAGGAAGAAGGGCTATTGGGCTGCAAGCAACATGTCTGTATACGTTTCTGGCCACAACATGGTAGCATTCATTCCTGGCAATATCATCCGTGTCGCAATCTCCGTGGCGACGTAATCGTTCAGGGTGCTGTATGCGACTGTCATTCACATACATCGACCGTGACCTACGTGCGTATAAAAATGCACTAGGTAACCGAGCCATGGGTGATGCTCGCGCTCCAATTCTGCTGGCTGTTGGGAGCCTACTCGTTATGATCACGAATTCAGCACAGGCCCGTCTTCTGCACTGTCGTATCATAAGCTTAAAATGGAAGTGTTCCGCAAAGGTGTTACGTTGCGGACCGAATTGCCAGCGTGGCGGCACTTTTCGGAACCGACAAACGTGGGCATCCAACACCATCTGACACACACTGACGAGCCTGGTATCGCCAACCTTCCAGCACCTACCAACAGAAGGAAGAACACCGCAGATGACGGCCTTGTCCGTAATGTCGACTTCGAAGGAGTATGTGAGGTTATCTTAAGGTTTGTGCTATCTCCTTGCCACCTGCTAAGCTTGGAGCCAGAGCCGAGCGCCTTCGACGAATTGGCTCAAGAGCCGGACTGCGTCGCACGTTTTGCTGCATCAAGTGCCGAATCGCAATTCGCCGGCACACACATCCTCGCAGCGCTGCATAGCTATGCTCTGCGTGTTGTCATCGCGCATAATGTGTAGGGTTTCTCGCCGTCCCCCACGCCTTTTCTTGAAGATTGCGGTCTTGGTGAACATCGACTTTCGCCGTCCAGATGTGTGCAGCAGGGCGCGCCTAGCCTTTCTCGCCAATCAAACATAAATGTCGTGTTTCGTGTATATGACCTCGATGCCAGCAATGAAGCGGAACCGCTTGCCCAATCGTGTAGCTTGGAGAAGTCGTGAATTCAGCGTTGGACCGCCCAATGGTATCCCAGTTGGCCTTAAAACCGGCGTGGTAAACTCTATGAGACGAGTGGTACGAGATCGATCGGTACCACAGGAATACCCCCGGCAAAGGTCGCCGTTGAGCAGGCATCTGGATACACCGGTATATGAGATTGGGCCCACGATCTTCGATCCTTGGTTCGCACGAAGGATGCCGGGGAACTGTGATCCCCGGCTGTGCTTCTTAGACGAAAGCGCGCACGTGTGACGAAAGCCATGTCTATTGGTGTACGATCCTCGCCGCTAGCCTTATGTCCTACTTCGCTGCCGGCTCATCGTTCATTTCAAGCATTTGTCCCGAACCTAGTCGACGGTCTATAAGCGTCTCCACACCTGTCATGTCAACGGGAATAAGCGAGGTATAGGAAAGCTGCAGGGAGAACACCCGCATGCCGTTACCGCATGGATGTTGCGGCTTCGGGCGGCAGGATGCCGCAGGATAGGATAGGTCGTGGACGGCCCCACACAGCGGAGAGAACAGTATGATGATTACTAGTGTACACCCTAATCCGCATCTGCCTGTATGCAAGCAAAAGGGCCGAAGACCGTAGTCGCGGCCAGTCCAGATGCATTTCTAAGCCCTGCAAATTCCCATTCTTCGTCCGCACCAGCCTTTGCCGGATACGTCTGAAGCTCTCAAGATCAACATGACGAGCATTCTTGGCTCTCTAGAGGGTCTTGTCTTCCTCGGAAGGCCGTTTGTCCCGGACTTCCAGCGACTTCTCGGCATCGCCAATCTGCGTCTCCGTTTGCTGGGCCTTTTTGACACTGAACCAAGGAATTAGCACACTGCCAATGATGCTGAGGCCGGCTGTGGCAACGGCGACGTAGAAAGTCTGTCCGCGTTAGTCTGGGCGATTTTACAGTGGCAAGAGAGCTGACCTGAGTGATACTTTCATTGTATGCGGGCTGAAGTCGGTCGAAATACTGAGGCTCGACCAGGGTCTGCAGCCTTGTTGCGCCCACGGAGAGAAGCGCGGCAGGATTGACAGGTATACCCGCCGCGAGGACATTCGAGATAAGTTTGTTGTTGAAAACGTTCTGCGCGACGGCTATGATGATCGTGCCGCCAAATGTCTGCATGAATATGATGACAGCGGTCCCTTCAGCGATTTGGAAGGGTGGAAGGGCAGCTTGCACTGCGATCAATGACTGATTGAGCCCGAGACCGATTCCAGCCCCGTAAAGGATCTGGTAGCCTATCCATTTCGGCGCTCCAGTGTTGACGTCCAAGGTTGAGAGTAGACCTGCGCCCTATGTTCGGTCAATAGGTAAATTCCGTGTGATGACGTGAGAATTATGCGTACCACGGCGCCAAGAATACTAGCAAGTATACAAGCCCATGTGTAGTAGCCGATGGCAAAGACCATGCCTCCGGCTACAATTGAGAAAATTGTAGTGCCCAGAATACTCGGCAAGTTGTGGATGCCGCTCTCTGTAGCGCCGTCCCCTTTGATAGCTTGAAACCAGATCGGGAGATAGTAGCAAATGGCAAGAAAGGAGCCAAATAGCAAGAAAGAAAACAGTGAGCAGGCCCATACTGTACGTCTTTTGATCACACTCGGAGGAACAATTGCCCGGTCGCCTTGCCGGACCTCGATGAAAACGAAGGCAAACAGCAACAAGAACCCGATAATGAACAGGGCAATGATACGCCCGTTCTTCCATGGATACCTCGCACCGCCCCACTGGGTGGCAAGTAGGATTGAGACTATAGCGGGCACAAGTGCGGCAAGACCATACAGGTCCATCTCGTGCGCCTTCTCTCGAAGTGTCAATCTTCGCCTGCTGTGGCGTTCGGGATCGTAATTGTTTGGAACGAGAAATACGACAATGACTGCTGTGACTAGGCCCAGGGGAAGATTAATGTAAAAACATAGCCGCCAAGTGACATGTTCTGTTGGTCAGTTGGAGCGCTGCGAAGGGGAATGGTCATCCATTGGACCTACCAGTAAATGCCCCGCCCATCAAGGGTCCTGCCACACTCGCTATAGCATACATGGCGCCAAGAATGCCGTTGTAGATTGGTCGCTCGTTCAACGGTTTGAACTCCGCGACGATCAGGGTGGCCTAAGCGTGAAGTCAGTGCCATGTAAGCCTAGACATTGCAATATGCCCCTGCGGCCGTTGTTTCATAGTCTACGCAGCTGTATAGTCTACTGAACAGAAAATTATGCGAAGGTGCATGGGTCGAGACCAATGATGATGAAACTCGACTTACACCAGAGAAGATGCCACCAGATCCAATCCCAGCAACGACTCTGCCTAGGATCAGGCCGACTGAGTTCGGAGCTGCACCACATACCAAGCTTCCAATCTCGAAAAGACCGAGTGCGACCATGAACACCCATTTGATCGAAAACAGATTGTAAAGCTTCCCATACGAGAGCTGGAAGGCGCAAGTCGTGAGTAGGTAACCAGAGCCATACCAGCTGAGGAAGCATTAGAGTGTGGATGGATACAGATGCAGGCTGCTTACCCAACGTCTGCAAGAGATTTGAAGTCGTCGGTGATCTTCGGGATGGCTGTAGCCAGAATTGTGTTGTCAAGCGCCTGACACAACACTGCTAGGCAAAGCGCAAAAAAGAGTGCCACAAACTTGAGCTGGGAGGGTGCACCGTCGGACAAGGGTAGCGCTTCGGACCCAGGAGGAGAGCGAGACATGTTGTTGAGCACGGTGAAGTTGAGTGGCTGTCCAGTGATGCGCCCAAGAAAACTGGCTGCATGCGTTGATAACGGAAAATGCAAGAACAATGCGAAGAGTTTGTCGGTTTACGAGAGGACCGCTCATCGACCCGTCCCTTTCATTGCATATATGCAGATCCAAAAGGGGTTTTGGCGGACGCTGGGGCTCTCGGAGAACGCCTGTACAACGCGGAACCGGTGCACTCGGGGCGCGGCGGACTTCACATGACTCGGGTCTTTCTTTGCGGTGCGTAGATGACTGGTGGCAGGAGGACCAGCAGAAGCCATGGCTTCCTCATACATAAATTCAATGATGCACGACCACCGGGATACACACCTGATTCGGTCTCTACTATCCACCCAACATGTCTTTGTTCCAGCTCACAGCGTCGATAACAAAGGCCGCTGCCGATTTGGAGGTCGCTGCAAACAATGCAGCAGACGCTGTGGACATCGAAGCTAGAGCCAAAACGGCACTTCTCGATGCAGCAGAACGCTTGGTGCTTGCTTATCGAACCCCACGGCAGTGGCTGATCGACCTTTCTTTTCAACATTGCGCAACAGCCACCCTTCAGCTCATCGTCAAATACCGCCTCCATCACGCCGTCCCGCTGCAGGGATCTGTAACATACGCAGATGTGGCAGATGCCGTTGCAGCATCCGGAAAATCGTCAGGGGTTCCGGCCACTCTGGTTGAACGCTTGCTGCAACACGCCATGTCCTTTGGGCTTTTCACACCCGCAAGCCACGGCCAGGTTGCCCACAACGACGCGTCCCGTTTGGTACGTCAAGCACGAAATTCTCTCGCCAGAAGATGCTGACTATCCTTGAATTCAAGCTAGCAACAGATCCCGACTTGGAGGCATGGTTGTATCTCTGTACAAATATTGCATATCCCGCGGGTGCACAGCTTCCTAAAGCCATCGAAACATATGGCGCAAGCTCCGAGCCCAACGAGACTGCGTACTCTGTGTCAATCGGGCAACGCTTGTCACAGTTTGAGCACCTGAAATCTTCGCCCGAGGGGTCTGAAATGTTTGCTCGAGCAATGAAGGGCATATCAGCTGGAGGAGCTTATGATGTTGCACATGTCATAGACGGAGGTTACCCATGGCATGAGCTAAAGGAGGGTACGTTGGTAGTGGACGTAGGAGGCGGTCCTGGCCATGTTTCCCTCGCTCTCGCTCGCAAGTATCCCAAGTTGCGGTTCGAGATCCAGGACCTTGCCGAGACTGTAGAATTTGGGTCTCGTAACTGTCCAGAGGAGTTGAAGGACCGAGTTTCGTTCCGCGTCCACGACTTCTTCAAGCCGCAACCCGACCACCATGCGACTGATGACCGTCCGGTCGTGTTTTTCGCTCGTTTCATCCTTCACGACTGGAGCGACAAGTATGCGGGTCAGATTGTTGCTGCAATGGCGCAAGGAATGCGCCCTCAAGACCGTCTCGTTCTCAACGAGGTGGTTATCCCGGCGCCTGGCAAAGCAGGGTTGGCAGCACAGCGCATTGAAAGAAAATGCCAGTAAGTTGGCTCCAATGAGCGACACTCAAAAGGTCCCCACAGGAAAAGGCCATTGCTGACATAAGCTCGCGTTGGGTCATAGTGACCGAGATCTTCTCATGCTGATGAATCTGAACGGCCGCGAAAGGACACTTTCAGCTTTTGAAGGGTTATTCGGGGCAGCAAGCCCGAGACTGCGCGTGGGCAGAGTTCACCAGCCGACGACTGGGGGCGAACTGTCCCTGATCGAGGCGGTGGTTGACGTCGGTAATAAGCTGAAGACCCACAATGGTACCAACGGCATCTCAAGCGTCTCGAGCGGTGGTTGAGACATTGTTCAGTGAAAGTCGATAGTGGTTGGGTGAGAGGGCTGGGCCAAGCCCGGTTACGAGTCCGCGTGTAGACCCCGCGCGTGGACGGTATGCATGTACAGGGAAGGGGAGTGTTGGAGGAACGAAGGCTGCGAGGCGTGAATAAGGCGAGCTAAGCTTGGCAAGTGGGGTTAGCCTGGAGCACAGACCACCGCGACAGGAATCGCCTCTTCAGGTGCCGTGTGTGGGAGCGGGCTCGTAGCGAAATGCACATTCACTTGGACACACAATGCACCAACATGCTTGCTTGTTTCTAGCTCCACTCATATGCGTATACGGGCACAGACGTGGGGTGTAACGCTCCCACGAAGCCAATGTCGCTTGCCACTATCGGCACGCCCACATGGTGGTGGCGGGCACACCCTTCCTGCGCGGCGCCACTTCCGGACGCCTCGAGGTCATTGCACCCGCCCGTTCACCAGCTCCTTGGCCGCAGGAACACGGCCAAGATTCCGTGCGACGGCTGACATGTTTGCCTAGCTTATGTGTGGTGATATCAGGTCATACCCGGCGCCTTGGCTTCCTAGGTATCCCTCTACCCGGCGCAACTAGGTCCTGGACAGCACTAGATGCAAGAAGCACACGGGATACTCGACTTCTGCCATGCCGTGCGTCCCTTTTACGGCACCGAGCTGGACTACGCCTGGTTTGGTTACGCTGTCATGGATTAAGTGAACGACACGCCAGGTACCCCGCCAGCATTAGCATGTCCGTTTAAGATGTGCCTGCAAGCCAAGCCGATCTTATAACATTCCGGCGGCGCTGCAGGCCCTAGCAGCATGCCTGCTCCATCGATGCACACGTCTTTCAGCTTCCCGTGTTAGCTCGTACCCTCTGCCTATTCAAGTTACGAAAGGCGCATGGCAGATACCGCTAGGACTGCAGAACATCGACATGCCGCTTACGCCAGCCGCGAAGACTCGACCTGTCAAAGCAATTGCTACAGCTGCACACGGTTTGCTTTCTCCATCCGGCAAGCCTGATATCTCGGGCTATCATATACTACAACGCACTGAGCTAACGACGCAGCACATAGACACCAAACATCTGTTCACCTCCTCCGGAACTGAATTTCACAATGGCTACGCAAATGTCCACTTCATCAACGTCCAAACTGCCCAATGAGAGCCGGCGTAAGATTCGAGATTCGTGCAACAACTGCAGTGCCCAGGTTGGTCTACCTTTACTGCCCCAGCGAGGAACCAGCGCTAATGTATTCACTCACATGAATAGAAGATCAAATGCGGCAAGCAGCGTCCCTCGTGTGCGCGGTGCACCACCAAGAAACTCCAGTGCAACTACAGCTATTCGCAGCGGACTGGTCGTCGCTCGTCATCCATGAACACCCAGAGGGACGGTACCGGATCCAACGTTGCATTTTTACCCACTATCGTAGACAGTCCTGCAGTCACCAGTGACCCCACCACATCATTATTTGGATCGACATCATCGTTGACGACGACATCGCCTCGAAAAGTTCATTCGAACAATGCCACAATCGAGTCCCCGCGCGACATCGAACCCAATCCTTTCGACGACCCGAATTTCTTCCCAGACCTGAATTTCGATTTTCTTGCTTCGCCACCCGATACCGAAGGCACAGCCTCCCGAAGCTCGTCCCTGCATACAACAAATGACTTGACGGAAGCGAATCAACTCATCGATCCCGAAATACTGTGGCAAAGCTTGCCAACATCCACACCAGAGTTTAGTTTTGATGGGTTAAAGTCGTTCTCAAGCCATCCAATCTTCGACCTCGATCAAGTAGGTCCATTCCGAAAATCACTGGAACGTACTGTCCAGCGTGCCCACGATTGCATGGCACTGGCGTTGCAAGTCGTCAACGACCTAAGCGTCATGCGCGAGCCTTGCATGGTCGCGACATCAGACCCGATGACCGCTATCGAATCATCGAAAACCGATATTCGCGATGTTGACACGGTACTTTTCACCAATCGCGAGGCCGCGACATCTGTCAAGAAGATACTCGATTGCACTTGCTCGAATGATCAGAGCGTGTCACTAGCCTGTTATCTTGCAACAAGCAAGATCATATCATGGTATGGGGCCGCAATCGAAGCCGTTGGCGAAAGGTCGGAGAACCAAGAACGCCAAACAAAAATGTTACTTGATACGAAATCATCCCAGGGTACCATGGCCGAACGTATCATTGCTCGCCCCATTTACATGGGGAAGTACTGTCTCGATTCCGAGGTTCAGCGCGTTGTGCGAGCACAGGTGGTATTAGGCGAGCTGAAAGAGCATGTCCAACCACTCTTGCATCGCCTACCGAGGTACCATGTCACAGGTTTGGAACCTGATAGTGACTCAACCCCCAACAACATGCAGGCATGTGTACTGCGCGATCAGCTACGGACGGTTATCCAGAGTGCACGGAACCTGAATGGTAGCGGCTAGTCGGCATGTTCGTTACACACATTACTAGCCAGATAAGCACAAGGCAATGACCACATTCAACACTGGTCAGCCACGCAATGCTTCATGCAGTCATATTCTACCTCTGAACCGAAAGAAACCATTCGGATGGCAAATCACCGGGGACCGGTCATCGAGAAGACTCGAGGAAACGCCAAGCGAGACCCCGGAAACCACGTTATCGAGGCGTTGCAGCGCCAAAGACCGGAGATCGAGCGCCCAGGATAGCGAATCATGGAAAATCAGCACATCCAATTAAATGGCCGAGCTTGAGAGACCAACAAAATTTACGCAATGACATTCGGAGAAAAGCGCCGAGCGTCTCTGCTACGCGGGTATGCTTCAATACGATCGCCAAAGTCGCTCGATTGCATGGGATTCCACCTAGTAGGGATGTGAATTGTTGACTTCGGCCATTGCTATCTTATTCGCCGACTTCATGCGCCACTCACTTACTTGAGTATAGTATAGTTAATTAAAGACATCATTGTGTGTTTTCTTACACTAAGGGATACTGTCGAAACAGATCGCCCATAAGGCTTCCAGCTTCATGCTTACAGCGCCACACGTCATAGCTGGGGTCACAATCCGCACTAGTCCTTAGCTAGTAAAAAGTTGAACACAAGAATTCCCAAAGTGGCCGGTTTGGTTTCAAAGGATGCTGTTGGTCCAGCGTGCCAATTGCTGATAGCGTCAAGAGCAAAGGCTGACGCCGATATGCTTGTCGGTCTGACTGGTCGAACAAGGATTAAATGCCCTAGTCGGGACTTGAAACAGAAATTGCTTTGCCATCGGAAAAGGTGCAATATCACCAGGAGAGGCCAAGTAACGTGCTAGTCGGTTATCGTTGTTTACGCATGTTTCTGCCGAGATTACGCCTTCTCTAGCACAGCCACAGGGTCAAGGGCAAGTCGCTGGCCACATGCGTACGTAAGTCCTCAAGATTCCCAGCCTGCCAAACTATCTCGATAATGCTGATTCATGATTCATGGTTGTTGATACCGCCGACAGCAAGCTGGTAGTTGGCATTTATGCGGCCGGCACTGGTTTCGCATTACTCGTTTACGCACAGAGAGATCACAATCACTTTGACGCACACTGCTATCTACCCACTGAGCTCCAATCATCCCCCGAAGCGCGATCCTAGAGTTCCACGATTACTAGATAAGGTTCACGATGGATTTGCGATTGCTAGCGGAAGCGCGTGCAAAGCGCTTAACAGGGCGTAAGGACTCGCCTAACAGCGCACCGAAATCGTCATTGTAAGTCAAATTCATGATTCTGCAGAATACCCAGCTGGAAGGGTCTCGCATCCTCCGGCGTAATGTGGTGCCGAAGTAGGCCCATGTCGCAAAAAACACGTGGTTTGTGTTGCACGCGTAGAGATTGCGCACATCATTCCCGCCGCTTTCAAGACCACAAAAGTCGCGCGTTGACTTTAGGTTTCGCTTCCGCATTGTGGAGTCATAGTATCGTGATGGTACTAAGATACAATAGTACCGTGGAACTCACGAATACGATGTGCATCGTGTTCATTATGCTAGTGTATGTACTGACGAATCTTATCCAGGACCAGGGTTTTAGCGTATGCCCTGTTGTTCGCAACGACTCCCGGCTTTCAACTCACCCAAACACCACTCCTACCTGATCTATCACATCGCTATGCACGGATACCTTAGTGAAAGAACGGCTGGATGGCGCGAGCGCTAAGAACATACCTACCAAGATGACCTTCATCCCTGTACAATTCTCAAAACCGAATAGAGCGCCGTTTACGCTACATTCTACAAATGATACTGTGGCTAACATGTACATCTTGATTGGCAATGATGGCGCCAAGGTTAGGATGCGAACCCGAGTCCTAGGCGCCGAAAACTGGACATTGGAACGAGTTGATGCAAGTCTCGAAATTGTCCATGTCGAGTTCGGCCCGCGCAAACTCGATTCGCATGAAGAATCAAAGCCAAAACGAGTACCGTACATCGGCGACACCGCATCGATGCTTGCCACTTCGACCTCGTGTCAAGCAACTCTGCATGTCGGCGGTATGAACCCCCGGAAGGCCTCAGGCCTAGCAATCACTGGAAACAATTCAACGTTCCACTTCCCCACGCTGTAACAGAATGCGGCTCTAAGCGATGATATATCCAGGCTATCGGGCCTCTAATTGACGCCATTACTCGTTCACCTGCATATTCCGACATACATGAACGGTCGCTTAGCTATGGTTGGGTCGGCGAAATGGAACTGCACCACGTTTCCTTATGCATATCGTCGTACGTGCGAAGTCAGCATAGATGCACTAATGCTCGGTGCACCGCTCGGCGAGGCTGGAACGCACGATGATCAGGGAGCCACGCTGTACGCGCTTGATAACGGTCGGCAGTTAAGGAATGAGTGGGTTGAAGATAACGCTCTCAAGGGCCTGGAGCCTTTGTGGGGGATTGAGGAGGCCGGGGGACTAGATCTTGTGTGGCCGGTAAGGGAGTCAGCGAAAGGAAATGCGGAGTGGAATGACATTGATGTCAGTGCGGAGAGAAGGAGGGCAGTGACGGGCTACGGGTGAGAGAGACTGTGGATGGCTACGGAGGTGCGCGGCATGATTGAGGAGTAGGGCTTATGATGCTCGTGTCATTTAGCGGCTTTGATGCTGTTTTGTGATCTCGATATTATTTCGCGGTTCTGATGCCATATCTTGGCGTTCGTTATAGTGCAATTCATTCTACTACTCCGAAGATACACTCCGAGATTCTTTCCACGTTGCGTAAGGATGCATGGATTCTGTTCGCTAAGGAAAGAGAAGAACCACACAAGAAAAACATGAATCAAGTAGCTGCAGTGATATGCACTCCGCTCGTAGATTTGTGAAGATGAGGACCGACTTTCGGGCCGGGCCGTTCTAGCTCCCATTTCCGCCGCCGATTACGCCTCAAGCGGGCCTAGGTGCTTCCATTCCCTCGGCATATGGGTCACAGCTCCTGGTTCGTTTCCCTAGGCAGCTTGAAGCCGCCGGGCACCTGCGTCTGGAACATCCCCTTTGGGTCATACTCACGGCTGACCTTCCATAAATCTCGAATCGTCCCCTTACTCCTGCGTCCGAGTGGATCCTGCCAACCATCGGCATACGTCAGCTGCAAGAAGTCACGTTGCAGACCCTTGCTGGCGGCTTTCTTCTCCGCCGCTGCAAACAGCTTTTTGGTCGCAGCTTCAAACTGTTTGTCTGTCTCGACTTCACTTCCGTCAACGCTCATGGCCCAATGTATGTAGAACATGTTACCCTGGGTCTGGATCGGACCAAGACTGTCAACGGCGCCATAGCGCTCGGAGATGAGGGTAGGTAGCGGTTGGAAGGCCACACTAAGGAGAAAGCCTGGTAGAGCGACGAAGGGTTGGATGGTTTCATTTGCCATCTGGAAGAAGTCTTCCATCATTTCGGCGGAGTTGCCAAACGCGATGGTGGCGAATTGCCAACGCTTAGGGTATACACTCAAAGCAGCGTATTCTAAGGTAAAGTCGGTATGGTTGTCGACGCGAAGCGTATTGTCCGGCGCTCCAGGAAAGAGCGAGACGCGGGGGATGTCTGTGAAGGGCTTAAAGGTCTCCGGGAAAGGGACTGGGGGGTCAGACTTCGTGTATTGCAAGGAGTTGCCAATGAACCAGTTGCCATAAGAGGCATTGGTGACCACCAGATTGTTGATGAAGTGAGCGTACTTGTCGTACGGCACTGCTGCAATGAGATTCTCTAGAGCATGAAAGTGCGCCTTGCGAGTGGTGATCGGATGGAAGGTCTGACCGCCCCAGAATTTTCCTTGTGAGAATGTTCGCAAGGTGATCGCAGTGACAACGCCAAAGTTGTTCGAACCGCCCCGAAGCGCTTTCCAGAGAGCGCGGTGGGATATCTCATTGGCGTTCACGATCGTGCCGTTAGCCAGCACCACTTCAAAGTTCTCGACCATGTTGCAGGTGAAGCCGAAACGTGGAGAGAAGTACGAGATGCCGCCTGGTTAAGCATGAATTAGTATCGGCTGAATGGTGCTCGCTAGGTAGACACTTACATCCTGTTGTCAGTCCTCCAACACCGACGCCGCCGACTCTGCCGCCCAGGGTTGCCAGATCGAACACGTCCAGCGTCGCAAAGACTTCGTCCCAGGTCGTACTTGGAGATACCGTGATAGTCTTATGATCTGAGGCGAGACCAGGAGACGGCATATTTTTGAGATGGATGACAATGCCATCCTCGATGTTAGACGCGCCAGCGAAGGGTGTATGGCTAGTAGTACATCAGAAGAGATTATAATCTTGGAGTTTCAATCCAACATACCCAGCGCCTCGTATGGCGAATCGACATTGTTCCTTCCATGAATGATAGCCCGCCGATAAGGTCTGAATAACCTGCGAAACTTCGTCCGCCGACTCCGGCAGAACGACACAGCTTGGGTGGATATCCACCTCTTTCAAGCTAAAGTAAGATTCGATAGACTGCGAGTACTTTTTGCCCTCTGGGAAGGCAACGCGATCACTCAATTGCTTCTGGATGGCTTCACACTTCTCTCTTCTCAGTTTACTGCCGCGATATTTGGAATTGCAAGKGACGTACACATGATGATGAAGAAGACACTGCTTCCCACGCTGCACTGGCATGTCCACTATGCTTAAGATGAGGATGCGCTGCATCTTGAACTAGTGGCAATTTGTTCTCGGCTTCAGGCCATCGCGAAAGTCCGGTGAGGATCAAGATCCACTGAGGAAGATTTGCTGGAAACATGGCGACTGACGTTCTCCTGATGCAGAGGTCGTCGAGTTCAGGCTGCGTTTGATGCAGCGATATTGACCTTCAGAAAGCAGAACTTCACAATAGTATCAAGCTGTCGCGCAGCTGGTGTCTAATTGGCTACATCTCAGCCTCCTCTCTGCGTTGACTTACTCCGATATGCGGACTGCTTCGGTGACCGAACGTCGGCAATCGCTCACGTGACATCCACATTGTACAGAAGTTGCTCGACACCGACAACTCGTGCTATTTTCGCTCGCCAGATAGCGTTGTGGAATTTCCAAGGGAACCCGTCAGCAAGTCCAGTAGCCACTTTCGCGACACAGAATGGGAATCTGGTCGCTGCGTGTGATGACTGCGAATGAAGCGAGTCTGAATTGCAACGTCCCAGAAGATGTGGAACCTGATGTTACCTCATGTTCGAAGCCTTGCCCCATCGCCTCTGAGATGTGTAGATGCAGGGCCCGAAAGTTTGTGAAGGGATGACTTTCGTTCGTGAACGATTCGACTGCATCTGATAGACGCTGGGAGAAAAGGAGAAGCGACGGTGAGGCTGAGCGCAGGAAACCCCGAGCTAGCTGCTGTGCACGTGCACGACATGACTAAGCATCTGCCTTCCATTCCATGATCTATCTGGGCCTGTCTTCAGCCTGAAAACAACGATATCTCCCACCTCTACGCTGCCACACATCGAGCAGGAGTATACCGCGCCAATGCTACCTATATCCACGAGTGTGGAGCGCGACTATTTCGCAAGAACCTCAACGACACCCACCATCCCGAAACGCGACCACGCTTGGACCAATTCGGCGAAGGAATTTCTGGCTGATATACGCGACGACATTGCGCTACTCAAGAATGACCTTGCTTTACCTCCCCATTTCTTTGAACTTCCGAGGGAAATACGAGATGAAGTCTATAAATATGTGTGGCACGACGCGATCCTCGCGTTCACGGACGACGAGTTCATTGTGGTCGCGCGTGGCTCACGCGACCTCAATCAACAGCCAACAACTGTCCTACCGAAATGTACATCGGTGTGCAGACAGATGCGCATCGAAAGCATAGAGTACTTCCATCGCACCGCTCTTTTCTCCGTTGGGGAGGTGCAGCAATTGCCAGCATATATTCATCAGTATCTGTCGAAGGAGTCTGGAACGATGCAAACCTTGCTAGATGATCGCATCCAACCAAGACTTTGTTACCAGCAACGCGAGGCTGTAACTATCCTGACTATCTCGGAACTCCGAAGACATCCTTTCAATCTGCGGCGTTCTAGACACATTCATGTGTCGAGATTCTGGTGGGGTGCAGCTGTGGCCAGATGCACTGGGTATCTGGACGTATCCATCTATCCAAGGCCCGATCTCGACTTTGGAAAGCTCAGGTCACTTCTGGAGACGGAGCACGAACAGCGTCACCACGTCGCTTTAATCGTAAAGCCAGCTACTTTCCCATGGCTCCCATTGTTTGGTGGTGCGTTTTCGGAGACGATTGTAATTCGGCATGACTTTATCCTCTTGGACACCCTTCCTTGTTACGTTCACGAGATTCATGTCGACACTGGCAGTTGTGAATGGGCATATCCTGACCAGCCCAGGAATGCTTGCGAAGCACTGGCCCTGGTCAGAAGTAAATGCGAAGAGTTCAACGAGTCTAGAAGGGTACCATGAGCTGATCCTAGCCCATCCGGACGTGCCCCACACGGAAGTCGGGTGAGAAGGAGTGCTGCCAGTCGCACGGCCCATCCTACTCGACTTACTACCAGCGCCACATTACAGCGACCAACAGTCATCTGTAGCCTTCCTCGTCTCACGCGACTATCTGCGACCGCTCGAAAGCCGGCGTTCCTCTTCTCATCAGGCCAGGTCTGATTTCGATAGAGTCAAGGCTCTATCCTCATGTCACCATCGCAATGAGATGCTTCGGTGTCTCCTGACGGTGGTGGCGCACGCTGCTTCCCAGGATTGGGGCACTCCCCTCCAGCCGTGCCCACAGACGTGGATGAGTTCAAACTCTCGGCCAGATCCGCGACGTCGAATAGCATGTCTTTCACAAGTGAGAAATTAGTGTCAAACCGAAGGTAGCCGCTCGACAAAGGATTGTCTTGTTATTGATTGGGAAGGTGTTGCAAAGTTCGACTTGACGTGTTTCTCACGTGGAATCGCGTTTCCCACTAAACGCGGACGCGATACCCAAAACGGTGAGACTAGCATCGAATTTTGCACGCATCCGATCACGACATCGCATCCGAGCGCACTTGGCCACACAGAACGTCTCGACAAGGAAAGTATTGGGTAAAAGTTCAATGACATTTGACTCGGGAGGGAACAACCCCATCCGGGCACGTCCGACCATGAGGAAAACTTCGCCATTATGGCGTGGGTCCCATGGCACCGGGCGCCTGGGTCGTCTTGGTGTATCCGCTGACACCGTTGGTCTGGTATAAGATACACCTGGTGTACGGCTCCGCTGATCAGCACCGTCGCATTGCTTGCGCTCCACTCTCCACAATGTCGAAGTTCTTCAGCAAACACTCGACGTCGGCCGCCGGTCCCTCCAACGATACCAAAGCTGCAGATGCGCCTCCTTCAGATATCGATAATGGTTCCCTGTATCAGGTCCGACAGGCGAAACGACAAATCGGTGTCACCTCTGCTGTATTCCTCATTTTCAACCGCATGATCGGAACCGGCATCTTCGCAACTCCAAGTGCCATCTTCTCCCTCTCCGGTAGTGTTGGCCTCTCGCTCTTCATATGGGTCGCAGGCATGCTCATCGCGGGCGCCGGAATGGCGGTCTACCTGGAATTTGGCACAGCCATCCCTCGCAATGGCGGAGAGAAGAACTACCTGGAGTACGTCTACCGAAAGCCTAGGTTCCTGGCAACTGGACTGTACACTGGCTACGTCGTTTTGCTTGGCTGGGCTGGTTCCAACTCTGTTGTCTTTGGAGAATACATTTTGCACGCTGCGAACGTCGAAGTCACCCGCTGGAACCAGCGTGGAGTTGGTCTGGCTTGCATCACCACGGCTTTCCTGATCCATGGCCTGGCTTTGAAGTGGGGCCTGCGGCTCCAAAACTTGCTCGGCGTCATCAAGCTACTGATCATTCTCCTGATTGTCGTCTCGGGCTGGGCTGCACTTGGCGGTGCGATCCGTATCGACAAGCCAAACAACTTCGACAATGCTTTCAAAGGCACGACTGGAAGCGCATACGGCGTGGTCACTGCACTGTACAATGTCATTTGGAGCTATATTGGTTACAGCAACGCCAACTACGCACTTAGCGAGACCAAGAATCCCGTCCGTACGCTCAAGATCGCGGCGCCAACAGCTCTAATCACTGTTGCGGTTCTCTACATGTTCGTCAACATTGCGTACTTTGCAGCTGTTCCAGCGGAGGAGATCATCTCATCGAAGCGTCTCGTCGCAGCCTCTCTCTTCCGCAACGTCTTCGGCCCAAGAGCTGAGCGTGCTTTGTCCGTCTTCGTCGCTCTCTCCGCCTTTGGCAATGTTCTCAGTGTCATCTTCTCGCAGGGACGTCTTGTACAGGAGCTCGGTCGTGAGGGCATTTTGCCTTTCTCGAGATTTTGGGCCAGCAACCGTCCCTTCAACGCGCCTCTCGCTGGTCTCTTCGAGCACTGGCTTGTCTCAGTCATCATCATGCTTGCGCCACCTCCTGGTGATGCGTACAACTTCATTCTCAAGTGAGTATTCTTGGCATCTTGGAACATCACAATATGCTAATCATTGACAGCGTCATTTCGTACCCTCTGGCCGTCGTGAATGTCTTCGTCGCCGGCGGTCTTGTCCACCTCTACCTCAACCGCTCCAAGTGGAACTGGAACCCACCGATCAGCGCTACCCTCCCCGTGGTCATCTTCTTCCTGCTCAGCAACATCTACCTTGTCGTCGCGCCTTTCGTGCCACCCACGGATGGTAACAGCGTTTACGAGACCCTGCCGTACTATCTTCACTGCCTGGTTGGTATCGCCATCATCCTGGCTGGCGGCGTATACTGGCTTGTTTGGGCCGTCATTTTGCCGAAGATTGGTGGTTACAGACTGGAGCGGGATGAGGTTATCGATGAGATTGATGGATGGGAAAGGCATATTTTCAGAAAGGTGCCGAATTAAGATTCGAAAGTGATAGTTTAGCGCATGCTATAGATTGTAACAAGAGTATTTACAAACTGAATACGATTTCAATCTTTCCAAACACTCGCTCCATGTCCTTTATTCTTGCTTA
>BCLK01000024.1:0-118211 GCA_001748405.1 Paraphoma sp. B47-9
AACTCGGCAGTATGATAAAGCTTCATATTTGAATACTATGAAAAGAATGTTTAGGGTATCAAGAAATACATCCCTACTTTTATTACCAAAAATAAGAAGTAAAAACGTCAAAAACACCATAACAACTCCCCCGCCCGCTCAAAACAATCCTCCCTCCCCATTCCCCCCAATCACACCCGTGAAGCATGCGCCCCATACCCGACCCCATTCGCATTCACGCCACCACTCTTACTCGCACCCGCATACCCCCTCCCCCTAACCAACTCCCTCTCCCCCACATACCGCGGTTCCTCGCCCTCCAACCGCCCATCAATCCCACTCCCACCCCTCTCAAACCCACCCATCGCATCCTTCTCACTGCCACTTCCCTGACTACTTCGACTCGCCATTCTGACCGCCTCCTCGACGGCAATCGCGGCCACATTCGGGCGCTCAACTTGTTCCTTAGTCTCCGCGTTGACGGGGGGTTTGAATAGCGCCGCTTCATGGTCATCGAAATCCTGACCTGGGTTGACGGTCTGATATTCGACGATTTTAACGATTTTGTACATCCCGAATGCTAACAGTGTGCCCATGAGAGGGCCGAACCAGTATATATAATGATACCCCGGGAAATTGCGCGTCACGACACACGGTCCGAACGAACGTGCGGGGTTCAAGCTACCGCCCGTGAAAAATACGCCGACCATTTCGGCGACGAAGAGAGATAGCCCGATGCCGATTGGCGCGAGGAAAGTGGCTTTGTGTTTTTCGGCGGCGAGCATGAAGATTGTGAAGACGAGGAGCGAGGTGAGGAACATTTCGAGGAAGACGCCCATGGCGGGTGTTACGCCTGCGCCGAGGGTGGTTGAGACGTTGAGGGGGCCGGGGAGGATTGCGGAGACGACGGCGGCGGAACACATTCCTGCGAGCATTTGGGATAGGAAGCAGAGGCCGGCGCGGATGGGGGTTATGGCGCCGATGAGGTAGAGGCCGAGGGTTACCTGGAGGTGTTAGGGGAGATGATGGTGGGTAGGGTATGGGGAAACGTACAGCAGGATTGAACAACCCACCACTAACTCTGAAAAACACCCATACACAAACCATCAAGCTGAATCCAAATATCAGACTAATATACAGCAACACACTCGTATTCGGCGCTTGAGTGATGCCATTATTCTCCTGTCCTGACGTCGCGCGATCGCTGTATATCGCTGCTGTATTTGCGACTTGTGTGCCGCCGAATGCAAAGACTATAATCGTAGAACATTAGCAACGGGTACCTATGCTGTTTTGAAAGACATAATCTCTTACACAAAAACATAAACGTCCCCGCAAACTCCGCCAACGCAGCAACAATCTCATTCCGCCATCTATTCGTAACAAACACACTCATCGGATTCGTCCTACTCTTCGAATGATTCGTATGCGGATGATTCCCATTCTTCGGCTCGCCCGACGCGGCCGGCGCATCGCGTTTATGCAGCGGGAGGATATTGCGTAGCGGAGCCATCCTTATCCTTTAAACACACCACAATCCCGGAATAGATTGGTCAACAAATACAGTGGTAAAAGTTCGTACGACGGTTCAGCGTTTGCAAGAGGCAGGTGTACTTGCTGAAGAAGGCTGAAAGAACAACACAGCAGTAATATCACTACTACGGTGACTTGTCAACGCCGCATGACGTCGTCCATCCAAAATAAATATCTCCGCAAGCGTACGCACAAGCGCGTCCAATACGCCCATCCCGGCGCTACGCCACCATCATCACTTTCGACGGGCGACCATACAACGCTAGCACAACGGCTCACCGGCCGTCTGTTATGCATGCAAAAAGCGCCTCTCTTCTCCACGGGGTTTCAGCTGCGTCCAATCGCGATCGAGCGTGGACGCCATTTGAGAGCATCTGCATACTTTTC
Source organism: Paraphoma sp. B47-9 (assembly GCA_001748405.1). Lineage (NCBI taxonomy): Eukaryota > Fungi > Ascomycota > Dothideomycetes > Pleosporales > Phaeosphaeriaceae > Paraphoma > Paraphoma sp. B47-9. Next base: position 1,900 of record BCLK01000024.1, read on the forward strand.
TCGGCACTTTGGCACCGCTGCGATCGTGGTGTGCATGGCTGGATGTTCAGCTGAGTAGATGCAAGATGTCTGAGTGGTCGGTGTGTTCGTGATTGTGGTGCTTGGGATGCGATGTGCGGGATCGGCGCAGGGTGTGGTGTTAGCGTGGTGTGGTTAGCGGGGGTGATGTCATGAGTTTGAGATGGTAGCGGCCGCGGTAAGTGGGGATGAGACGCGTCGAGGTCGGCGTGTTGTGTTAGAAGTGGAATAAAGAAGATCTTTGTGCAAAGGGAGTTCTCTAGTCTAGAGAAAGTACGCGTAGAACGTATCGTGTGGTATTATTTCAGGCGTTCATTACTTCCATTAAGCAGTGACATACGGTGTGCGGTACTCTGACTGCATCATGTCTTAGCCTTGCGGGAGATCTGTCGATCAGGATGGCAGGCAACGCGATCCTTCTGATGACGGGAATAGTTTCTGTAAGAACGGATTTATCCTCTTCCACACAAACATAGCCTCATCTCACCGCCCATTAGCAAACCCCTCCGTGCCTCGCCAAGTCGTGCTTCAGTCTGGTACACGATGAACCATGCCAGACAATTTATCATCAAGATCACAACTCCGACGACGAGGAGTATGCTTGTGAGTATGGCTATGGTAGTCCAGACGACAGGCATGATTCCTTTTTCTTCTTTCTTTGTTGCCGCAGTGTGAAGGCTAGTATTGGGAGGTCCTGAATCGGATGGAGCCATCGGAGTGGCTTCACGATGTACTTGAGGGTCACTTTTGTCCTCCATGTCGATTATGCTTTCATTCTCACTCTCGGGCATCGATACTGGCAGCGTCAAACCCTTCTTCGGTCCATTCGGCGGCAGAACGAGCCACTCGCCCTCCTTTCTTCTCGGTGTGTTTGATACGGGGAACGGCGGATCCCAAGGTCGTCGAGAAGTTTTAGGTGCGGATGTGGAGGTAGGTGTATCGCTGCCATCTGTCAAAGGCCGAGTGCGAATGGCTGAGCTCGGAAAGTACGAGGATTCGGGGACTTCAGAGCTTTGCCGTGAACGAGAAGTACCTGAGATAGGTCTGGCATGGCGGCTGTCCTTTTGTTGGAGGTAGCGTGGGATTTGTATCGCGAGTATCGGTACGAGGACGGCAACCGCGCAGAAGGAGAGGAGGATGGTCGTGTGCATGCGGCTGAGATGATGTAATGGTGCTAGGCTCGGTTTCGTAGGGTGGAAGCGGTGGATGGTGAGTCGAGGTGTCTGGAAGTAGGACTACGTTAGAGGTTGCAGGTGAAGGGAATGGTGAAGGTCGTGCCAACTGCACAGGTCTCAATTCACCACCCGTTCTTTCCGTCTCACTTCAAATCTCCAACCCAGCCCAATCGATCTCTCTTATCGTCCACAACTCTCGCGTACTCCAGCAACAAGCGATAAGTGTAGATCAGCATGTCTTCCTTGCGCAAAAGCCTATCAGCCCACTCCTTGCTCATCTCGGCAACCTTGCGCGCTGCATCGTCGTGTCCTGCGACTGCACGCTTCGGCGGGTGAGGATGTGGCGCGGGATCAGGCTGTGACGGTCGAGCAACATACGGCTCATTCCCCGACTGCGACGACGTTGTGTGGGCGTCTACTAAAGAGTATTCTTGATCATCGTGCGCATGCTCTTCTGCCTCATGTTGTGATTCGGGCGTATTGAAATGGTGTTCATGATGTTGCACCTCCCCTATCGCGTGTGTAAAGTCACGGCTTCCTTCTTGAACCCTTGAGCCCAGAAAGTACTCCATGACGCCGTAAAGGTCGACAAATGAGTGATCAAGTGGTATGAAGTGCATCCATGGCACTAAACGGTTATCATACCAATGGCGTTGGATGGTGGATCTCAAAGTTACCTTGGAGCTTCGAAGGCGGTGCAGGAGCGAGTCGTCATCAATGGCCACAACGTACTTACTCTTCTCCCTGTGAAGAGATTCAGGACCAACAATCGAGTAATATTCGGCCATATCACCACAGCCTCCTTCTTGCTCTCCACATTTAAGGTCTGTAAGCCCAGCATCGGCCCATCCATTCACCCACTCAGCTAGCTGTCCACCAGTCTGAGCTTTCAGATGGTATTCGTTTGCAGGCAGCAAGCGAAAGTTACTTGCGTAACCGACACCGACAGTAGACTCGTTGCCCGAATGGACGGACGCCTCCGCGATCTCAACATGTGTCGCATTGAGCATGCTTAGTAGTCTCTCGCGCTGGAATCGACGCCAGTAGCGTGCTGGCTCGTTTGCTAAAGTTGATGTGGTGCGGTAGTGGAGTGTGTCATGTCTTGACTCCCAGTCGACCAGATCGGATACAGCAGAAGTATTCCAATCAGCTACTGCAGGGAGCAAGATCTCGTTGCCCACAGCCATCTTACTGCCCGCGAACAGTGGGAACAGTGTGTTGCTGACAGCCATCTCGACCGGACTAACAACATCACTATGCAAGCCCTGCAAGTTTGGATGCTGGCAAGCCTCAGTTGTTGATGTCCAATTGTGCGTGTAACCCTTCAGGCTGTCTTTTGACAGACTAATAGGAAGTAGCGCAGTCGCTGAATGAGCTCCATTCGCGTTCGCTTTCGATGTCCAAATGTCGTTGAAGACTTTTGCTTGCCTGGCAGGGCTACGTGGGGGACATGCTAGACGCACGACCGACCAGAGGGGGCGCGGACCGAGCCAGGACTCGGGATGCGTAAGACGGGGACCGAGCCATATAGGGATCCACTCGTAGTCCGCGGTGAGGGCTTCGATGTCCGCGAGGCCCGAGTATCCGGAGACAACGTCTCTAGGCTCGGCCATCATTTTTCGCGACATTGACATGGCAGTGTCGATTGTCTCCCAGGGCACAAGCATAGCTGCCGACGAAGATGTGCTCAGTGGTATGTCCATATCTGGCAGCTCCACTTTTAGCCTCTGTAACAAGGTCCTCATCATGTCGACCCAGGCATCATGTTTTGCATGGTTGGTGTGAGCCTTGACTGCAACCTTCTGGTCCCTGAGTTCAATTCTAGGACTCAGCACATGCGCCTGCTTCCTCAACAGCACAGGGTCCAGGCTCCAAAATGGGCCCAAGTCATCGTAGATCTGATCCCAGAAGCTTTCGACAATTACTGCTTTATGCGAAGCAGCATACGCGTACCATGCATCGAAGCCAGGCGGAGGGTGACGGCCACGTTTCTTCCTGTACATGGCGGCAGCTTGACCCAGGGTCTGAGCTTGATTCTTCATCGTTGTCTCGAAGATAGTGGAGGCAACATCCATGAGGTGCGAGATGGGATGCAAGCCATCGGGTAGCTCCTTCCCGTCTGTTTTCGTGGTGCTCTCACTCATGTCGCCACTGTGACCAGGCTTGCGCCATGGCTTGACGTGTCCGAAGCCATGATCCTTCAGCTCGAGACCATGCGACCAGCTGATGCTGTAAAGCACAGCCACGAGGGTCAACGCAGCGAGGACAATCAGATACCACAATGCGCGCCACGTAGTCGGAATATGCATCCTACTGTGACTGCGCCGGATCGTACCGAGTTCGTCGACGGTTCTGGGATCAGGGATCCAGACACGGAGGCGTCGCGGGTTGTGTTTGCGCATGCGACCGGGTAAATGCTAGTACATGATGCGTGATGTTTTGGTCGTAAGCACGAGTTTGAGAGCGCAGGAGTGCAGGAAGCGTGATACAGGAGAGAGGCAAGGAGAGATGTATGCGAATGACGATAGTTGATGGCTGCCATACTGGATAGATTGGGGCGGTTGTGGGGAGGCATTCAGCCGCGTGGTCATATACACGGCTTGGCAGTGGGAAAGAGCGATCAACGGACACATCAGGGTATATTGCAGCTCAAGAAACACCTGGCTCAACCACGAGTTGCAAGCCTACTCTTCCATTTCATCTCCATCCGCTTCATCTCCGTCGTCGTCACCTCCATCATGTCCTCCTTCGCCGTCGTCATCCTCGCTATCGGAGCCTGAGCCCTCGCTCTCGCCTTCGCTGCCAGGGTCGTAGTCTTCCTCATCTTCGTCTTCGGCATCTTCAGCGTCCTGTAGCTCTCGCTCTGCCTTTTGAAGTTCGCTCTCCTCTTCACCGTCATCGGCTCCAGCAGCTGCAGCGCCATTCGCGCCATTCTCCTTGTTCTTGGTCTTGTTGACATTGAGCTTCTTTGCGCGGCGGGCTGCTGCCAGACTGGCATCCTGCAGGCCGTGTTTCTGCACGTACTCGTTGATTCCTGCAAAGTCTGCCTGGTCGAGCATGCCGAACTCGATTTCTTGTGTCTGCGTGTTGATGACGAGGTTGAAGGTGTTGCGCAGGACGGCGGCGTAGGCTATGCTGTTGATAGAAGCGAAGTCAAAGTATGCGAGTGGCTTCTTGAAACCGTAGAGGATTCCGGCGGAGGTGAAGAAGAGGTAGCCTTGAGATTGTTAGCTTTTTAGTGATTTGCGATGGCATGTTGAGCGCACCCTCTTTGCTCCCCCGATGTGCTTTGACATGGTACGCCTTGTCGCCCTTGCGGTGGCTCTCTGGTGTTGCGCTGGAGAACTCGTCGGGGTCGGGAAAGACGACCTCCTTGCCGGTGCCAGCCTGTATCAAGCAATGGTGTATCGCTTCGGCCATTGGCCCTGGCCCTGGGTCTTCGCCCTCCTTGATGTTCTTCCCTGTCGCCTCTTCGAAGGTCCATATAATCGGCTCTGGAGCGACGCCGTTCAGGTGGTCTGGCAGGGGATTCACGCCATCGCCGTGGGTGGGCATGATGACGAAGTTGTGCTGCTTCTTCGCCTTCTCGGGCACGGGTAGGCAGAAGACCTGGTCGACGTCCTTCCACGCAATGCTGAACTCGACGTTGCCCGTGGCGCCCACGGCGCGGATGCCGCCCTCCTTCTTGTCGACGAGCTCCAGCGTGAACTTCTTGCGCTGCGGGATGGAGAAGCTGACGCCGGGGTACGACCGCCATGCCTTGGTGGAGGCGCTGGCGAGGCTGCCTCCTGACGTGGGGGCGCCATTCTTTGCGCCATTGCTGTCCTCTAGTTTGCGCTTCTTTGCTGCTGGCTCGGCGGGCGGCTGTGAGGTCTGATTGAGGATAAATGTCGAGATGTCGCGAAAGAGCGATGTTTGTGTGGGGTTCTCGTCTGTGGTTCTATCAGTACAGCACACCAAATTTGCTCTACATGTTCGTACCTATTGCGGCATGGACACGCTTGCGTAGCTCATGGTTGCCAGCAAAGGCCTTGTCAATCTCGCTGGGGTGCGGTCCAGCAGGCGTCACGACTGTCGGGTTGTTGACTGCCGCGGGGATCGCCGGCGGCTGCGGTGGCGGAGGCTGCGGCGCTCTGACCTGGCTGTTGAGCGTCGTGAAGGCCATGTTTGCTGGGCGCGGTTTTGGTGTTGAGGTGTGAGGACGCGCCGCAAATGGTCGCGACTTCCCCAGCTTTAGCGCCACAGCCACCTGCATCTGACATCACCACCATTCACAACACCACCACCGCGTCGTGTTTTTGATCCCACCAGACTGCTCTTCCGTGGACGGTCTACCGAGCTCATGACTCCTTGGAGGAAGATGACAAAGGCATGCGTCTTCCAGTCTTGACAAGACTACCGTGGACCACATTGCAACTGCCCTTCTTACACATTCGGCAAGGTCGAAGAGCAATAATTTTCTCATGTCCCATCACCCATATTCCTCCTTCACATCCTTTTTCCCTTCAGGAGCGCATTCCAGAACGGTTGGCCCGCTTTTCCACGTCTACCTGCACCTTCCTCGTGATGCAAGCTGGCACTTGCCAAACTTTCGTCGCCATGGCGAACCCACCTTTGGGCGGTGTACCATTCGCCTGGTCACTGGTTCGGCCCTTTGAAAAGCAACAGGAACTTCTCGGCGCGTAACAATAATGCACCTTATTATTCCGAAAATTCCGACCTGCCTCGCTCTGCAGGGGAGTTCACCAAACCGCGAAGCAGCCTCGCCGGCCGCAGAACGCCTCAGGGATCATGCTCATCTATGCAGCTCACCGTTTAACTCTGCGCCACCTCTCTCTCCGCCATGATCTGCAAACCATTACATGTGTCGACTTCCACAGTCATGCGAGAACCGTGGGCGGGCTACGCACGTGATGCGACACCTCCAGCAATTTCCACATGCGGCTATATGCAGCACCGTTAATGTCTCCACGCGTCTTATAACCTTCTTTGCGGTGCATAAGCACCCTTTTAACGCTTAACAGCGCACTTTATTGCGACATATGGAGACGTAAACAGGGCAGAAAAGGTTGGTGCACGTCGCGCATCTCAAACGTTGCCCGTCTCGCTTCGCCGCATCCACCAATGTTTGACCTCAGAAACCGTTTGATGCCCACCAGCGGCACCTCTCTCTGCGCAGCTCGAGTCGGAATGCAGCACAACCGTCCAAGCGAGCTTCCGTCGCTCTTCCTGTGACAGCCCTATGCCAGTACAACAGCATTGACAGCCGAGCATTGCTATGAACGTGTAAGCTGTTGCGAAACCAGCAGTTCTCCAAGCATGCAGTACCTCTGCAATCTATGTACTACTGGAACTTCGATATGTATCTGCCGCGTCGCATTACCGGAGATGTTGCATGCAATTTCTCCATCTAATTTTTCCGTCTATGAGTTAACGCCTTCCACATTGACGAGTCTTGGTCAACTTCTCATCACGGGCAGCAAGCACACCTAATCGAGTCCTTTCGAGTCTGGCTTGTGGTCCGGCCGCCCAACGACGATGGCCTCCATGATGAAGAAAGTCGATTTCAAGCTCCCTCCAATCGCCGAAACGGTCACTTCTCTATTCCAACCACACAAAGAGCCTTCACCAATGTTTAATAAACCCATGGCTAGCGGATGTCCCCATCATCGAAAGGCTCGCCTGCTATACACCATCTCCCTATCTATCCTAGTCGCGATATCAATACCCGTCATCGTTCTTAAGGCCATAACGTACAGCTTCATCGAAGAGAACCATGACAGAGGCTTCATGTTCCAAACCACAGAAAGAGACGGAGAGACTGGCGAGACTGTCGTCATGGCCGCGCTTCCACGAATGCTGTATCATGCCCCAGCAAAGCTAGCTCTTGTCGCCGCAGTCTTGAGCACTCTTGTCGGCAGCGCACATCTAGGCCTGGTCATTCTAGACTGGAAGAGCGGCAAGCGAGTGAGTAATTCTCACCTCCACCGCCTGGACGTCATCTAATATCTCTACAGACACAAGGCTGGGCCTTCCGCCGTAATCTCATGTTTCTTCACATCACCAACGGGGTCATAGTTCTGTTTGCTTTAGTATCCATCTACGTGACTCGGAAATCCACATCGCATTTCCGCGACGGCTACGTCAATTTCCGTGCATCTCGCATGAACGACAGCAACTCAACATCGAGCGATAGTTTCTTCCGTTACAATATCGGCACCTTTGACCTCGAGACCTGGGCCTGCGAACTCAAGGACGTCCGTGGCGCCACCATGGTCAAGGACGACTACACCAAGCAGTGCGAAATCGAACTCGCCGGCCGCGCCGTTATGGTCCCGTTCGTCCTTGCCGCATGGCTAGTCTCAGGCATCGCTATTTGGGGCCTCGTTGGTGGTGGCAGACGAGGTCCGGATGGCGAGCGGGTCAAGACGGAAGATGTCGGTTTCGAAATGGGCAAGATGAACGCGACATGAACACTGCAACTCCTTGTCGCAAACGGTGATATTCAATTCCCCTGGTGTTCTTGCACCTGGCCTTCTTATTTTGTTGAAACTCTCGGAGGGTTTCTCTTCACGCACGCAGCAAGCGTTGCTAATCACATTCGTTCCCCTGTTCTGCTGCCAGATACCCCCATCTCGATAGATTTGACTTCCTTGGCTGGCCGAGAGTCGAGGAGACGAAATGCTACCCAATGACGTTGCCAAGTGCTGGAACGTCGCGACTCTCGTTATTATTCGTAATGATATACACGTTCTCAAAGTCTTTTGCATGATTTGATTGTCCTGCGCTGATTTTGACATCCTGCTTGTGACTGGATCAGCTTGGCAGGGTACCATATTGAGCAGCTAGTCCATCCCTCCCGATCATCATCAAACTTATCAATACTAAATCATCCTACTTTCTAGAAACCTGAAGCGCTGTGTACTCTTTATGCCGGAAAGCATGTAATCCTCATTCCTACCTGCATTGTAGATATAACTTCCATACCTTCCACATATCCCAGTGCTTGTCACATCCTCATCGCCAGCAAAACCGCCGTCGCGAACCGTCATTTTCCACTCAGCTTCCTGACCCGAGTCTATTATCTACAATTCTCACACCGCCGATACTTACGCTTCTTTCTACTAGTATTGACAGTGAGCATCGGGACTACGACTGCTCTTAAAATCTTAGCGGCGATGCTTCTATTGGCTTTGAGGAAGGAAAATCTTAGTGCAAAAGAAGTCCCGTTTCGTTACGAAGTGTCAGTGCGCGCCATGAGCGCGCTGTAGACGAGGAAGCCTGCAGCCGACGGGTAATCTTTTCCAGCTGGCAATGTGCGTTTAGTATTTTAGGGGGAATTGTGGTGACTAGGTCTGGCGTGGGAGGAGGGGTTGATAGGGTGGGAGTGTGGTGGTTGAGTCAGGTGATATGAGGGGATGGTGGTTTGGAGGGGAATGAGGGGGGTTCACTTGATGCAGGTATGGTCGGGTATGGTGGTGGTGGTATATCTTGTTTGTGCCTCAAGGAACAGGAAGTTTGTTCTGTGATTCGTTCTCATGAACATCGAACGTCGCTCCTAACGCCGTGTTGTCCAATTATACCTGTGCTTTGCGGAGCAAGATGGAATGATGCGGCTACATATCTGATGAGGTTTCATGACATGAGTCCGAGTATAATGCACCGTGTCCTCAGCCGGATGTTGTTCTGCTGAAACTCTTTCACGCTAGTGTGGCGCCTTGCGTAAGCGTTCCAGTTCCACGTCTTGTTGGCCAAAAGTCTCGTCGTGTATTTGGTTACATGCGGAATACAGTAGTGTCGATTCTTGCGTCTTCTTCGAAAGCTTCAGTATCGCGGAATACTTAGAGCGAGGTCTAGGTAAATGCCATTGACGTGCACAACGGTTACTGAGTGTGCTGCCCTGTTCGTGACGGCGTGTTCAGTGGAAGAATCTGGGACTGCAAAAGATTCCCCGCATTTGGTCCATGGTTGCGCAAGACGCAGCCACTGCAGTGAGTCCCATACCAGGGGAAAAGTTTCGACAACTCCGAGTATAAAACGATGGCCTTGCATTCAAACTCTCGTTTCTCATCTTCTTCGACTTCTAATCCCACTTTCACAACTGAACAACTCAGCAATCATGAGATTCACGACCACTCTTCTCAGCGCTCTGGCCCTGGTTAGTACCGCACATGCAGCGGCCATCGACCTAAAAAATGGCACATCCGTTGCCGAAATCGACGCAGATATCGGCGACACCTTTGTTGTGAGTTTCTCCAACAAAAGTATCTTCATTTCAAAAACTGACGCCATGAATCCAGGCCGGCACATCCCTCTGGGACGTCCTGGAATGGCAGCGTCTCTCGTGGCGCAAGCACGGAAAAAAGCACTGTCTCCTCCCAAACGTCAATCCCTGCGTTAGAGACTGCACCATCAAATACCTCGCCTCTGACAGTAGGCCCTACCCGAAGCATTGTGAATTGATCTGCCACACAACGGTCGATGTGAGTCTGCCGCGGCAATTGTGCTTACAGAAAGCTGGGTGCTAATGCAGCTATAGTGGTCAAAGGATGATTGCACCGATACCAGTGACGACGAGTTCGGCCTGAATCTGGGGCCTGTCGTCCGGGACACTAAGAAGAAGCACCCGGATTGGAAGCCTGAGTCTAACCATTGGAACCTGGAGAAATACCTACGATCCTGAGCGGCTGCTCGGCGGTGTCGTGGAATTGAGTGACCTAGGGACTCGGTGGTTGCCATGGTTGTTATTGGGTTCAGTGGAGATAGTCGTTCATGGGAGTTGCTGGCGAGATACATGGAGTTAGTTGAACAAATTAGCTTAGAGTGATTTTGGACTCTTCAGAACCTGAAATAAGACGTAACAGTTCGTGATACTTTGTACGTTCACCTGTCTACTAAGCTACTCAGCTAGGCCACTTAGCTAGGCCACTTAGCTAGGCCACTTAGCTAGGCCATGAAATCGTGCGTCGTGATATGCATCCATGACTCCGAACGTTAAGACCTTTTAACATCTGGATTTGGAAAGCTTGTCTGCAGACTTCGAAAAGCCACATTTGGCGTTAGGCCTTCTTATGCTAATACTCTGGCGCAAGCGAGAACGAACCTTTTAAATTTCATGGTCCAGCATTGCTTCGCTTGTGGAAGACGCCCAGGTGACTGGAATTGAGTGCTCTTGGGAAAGCCCGAGTCGACTTGTTTTGCGCACACTCTGTCTTCTTAGTCCTGTGGCGTGGGGTACCGAAGGTCCGTAGCTGCACAATGTGTACAGCTCAATTATTTTCCAGAGCATGAGTTGGTGGCGAGAATTACGGATCGTGCATGATGCATGAGTTGACCGTCTTTCGCATCACGTGAATTGGCGAACCGGTCAGATTAATTGGCACAGCCAGATCACAATGCTCAAACGAGTGTACGTAAAGTGCAGCAGAACAACCAACATCCTGAAGGACAGACGCAAATGCAATGTGGAGACCCTGTTGCCGTTTGTGGTTCGCTCGATGGACCTGCGGGTTCGCGTCAGTCTGCGCGCGTACCTCTCATCCCACCCTCTAATGCCATTCACTCTTCTCCGCTCTTCGCTGGAGGCTTGCATCTGGCGCGACCTTCTCTTATCACTTGCGCTGACTTAGCCATGTCTTCTAATCTTCACTCAGCCTGCGCCATGTTCCCAATGCATCATCGCTGTCGTGTCTCGGCTCTTGCTGATCGGCGCGGAAAGGGTTCGGCTCCCCAAGTCAATTCCCGGGATGACGGCGCCCGCAACACAACACGAGGAGGGATAGGCACGCCCGCATATTTGCCATGCACGCCATTGCCTATCTGGGGTCAGAGATTATGCTAGAGTTGTGAGAGGCATAGCCAGTGTGAAGGAACTATTGATAGTAATGCACGGCTGCGTCTGCGGCTGCGCAACCTTCGGTGCTTGTCAAGATGCGCGCGCCGACTCTTGAGTGACTTGAGATCGCGAAGTCGCGTGTGCCGGATGCCCGTCTTACCTTCTTGCTTGTAGATGCATAGCCTCGTTTGTTCGGATGCGATTCAATCTTAATTTCTAATGTCCGCTGACGACACTCATCATCTTTATCCTTATTACCTGCATCTGCTGAATCGCTAGCATCAGAAGACGCACGGTCAGACCGTGTTGTGCAGTGCATACGCGACGCCGAAAGCGTTAGATATCGCTATCTCAGACGAGCACATCCAAGATGGTGGGCTCACCTACTCCTCCTCGCTCGGCGGCGGGGACCGCAACACCAACACGAGAGGACGATACCGATCTCATTGCGACCATAATCGCGGACCTCGCAGAGGAAGTCGACGAAGCTTTCTCAAGGCCACCCTCCAATTACAGGAAGTCCGTTGACAGTTTTTCTTCAAGGTCGTTGCGACAGGAAGATCTCGACATGATACGGCCCCGTGGACTTAGCGGTGCCTCAAAGGCATCACAGGCGACTCTGGAGTTGGAAGACTTGGAGATGCAGAAGCGAGGAAGAGCGCCTGTACGATACTCGGAAGAAGCAGACTTTGTACCTGAGATGATGGACTCATATCGAACTTCAAAACGCTCAAGTCTATCGCGACCAAGCAGCGCCTATCACCCAGGTATTGCGGACTCGGCGGTCAGTTTGATCAAGAAAGATAGGCGTATCAGTACGAAGAGCCAGCTCCGAGAAGCCCTGTCCGCAGACGAAGTACCAGAGCCGCAACGTTCGGCTTCGACGAGGAGCAAAGCAGCGAGCAAGCATGAGAAGTCACCAGAATATCCATCTGCAGCCAAGACAGCAGTCATAATGGTGTCTCTCTACATTTCCATCTTTCTGGTCGCGCTAGATAGGACCATCATAGGACCTGCGATTCCGGCGATCACAAACGAGTTCGACAGTATAGGCGATATCGGCTGGTACGGTAGCTCATACATGTTGACATCCGCGGGTTTCATCTTGCTCTACGGTCGCATCTATACCTTCTTTCCCACGAAAGCAGTTTTCTTATCTGGCATATTTCTTTTCGAGGCTGGCAGCGCAGTCTGTGGAGCGGCACAAACAAGCACAATGCTCATCATCGGGAGAGCAATAGCAGGTCTTGGGAGTAGCGGCATCTTCACCGGTGCGATCCTGATCATGCTAAACACGGTGCCACTTCATCGAAGGCCACTTCTTCAAGGTCTATTTGGCGCCTGCTTTGGCGTAGCTAGCGTTGCGGGACCGTTACTAGGAGGCGCCTTCACGGGAAGCAAAGCAACTTGGAGATGGTGCTTTTACATCAACTTACCACTCGGCGGACTTACCATTCTCGTCGTTATCTTCTTGCTTAAGCTGGAGGAGCAGAAGCCGAAGTTGGCGAACTGGAAAGAAACAGTCAAGAATCTGGATCCACTAGGCACAGTTCTGTTCCTTCCGTCAATCACGTGCTTGTTGCTGGCCCTCGAGTGGGGTGCGGCGGACTACTCCTGGAGCTCGCCCCAACTTGTCGCGCTCTTAGTTGTATTTGCAGTCCTGCTCGTTGCATTCATCGCGTGGCAATATTTCACGCGCAACACCACTGCCACGGTACCAGCTCGGATCCTGTTACAGCGAAGCGTCGCCTTCGGCGGCATGTCGCAATTCTGCGTCGGCTCAACGATGCTGACAGTGTCCATCTACATCCCGCTCTGGTTTCAGGCGATCAAAGAAGTCTCGGCAATGCAATCCGGAATCAACACAATCCCGCTCGTCCTCTCCGTCGTGGTTGGATCCATCATGTCTGGCGGCTTGACGCAGAAGATCGGATACTACACACCCTTCATGATTCTTGGCTCTAGCCTCATGGCAACGGGAACCGGTCTCATCACCACGTGGGATATGAACACGAGTAGTTCCATGTGGATCGGGTACCAAGTCATTATTGGCTATGGCGTTGGCTGTACTATGCAGCATCCCAATCTGGCCGTGCAGATTGTCCTGCCCAAGCACGATGTGCCAACCGGTACGGCGGTGTTGTCGTTGTGTCAGACGCTCGGTGGTGCAGTGTTTACTGCGGTGGGACAGAACCTGTACATTGACAAGTTCTCCAGCGGACTACGAGCAATTGGCGGCCTCGATTCCAAGCACATCCTCGAAGGTGGAGCAACAGACCTTGCCAGTAAAGTGCCTGCAGAGCTACTGCCGAATGTTCTGAGAGCCTACAACAATTCTCTCACAAAAGGCACATTTTTTGCAGCACTCATCGTGGCCTGTTTGGCCGTTCCCGCTGCCCTAGGTATGGAATGGCGAAGCGTGAAGGAGAAGGAGAATCCGCCATCAGATTCACACAAACGCGATGAAGAGAAGGCGGTACCACCTCCGGACAATGCCATTCGCAATGACAGGTTCGAGGCAATGACCAGTCCATCAGAATTGTCGATTGTCCCTGTTGAGGAGCTGCCCCGTCCCACACCAGCGTGGAAGAAGCTGTACAGGTCAAGCGGGCAATTTTCTTCTTACTTGACGGCCAAGGTAAATCCCGACCTCCGTGATGAATTAGAAGCAGAAAGATGATGTCACTGCTGCCAAGGTTAACTCGAGCCTGGCACCATGCATCATGATTGAATACTAGTCTTCTTCATATAATATGCACTGCATGCGTGCGTTGAACCGGGTCGTGGATCATATCGGAGCGTCGATCTTATGTACCTGAACAGCTCAGAGGGAATGGCGAGGGTTTCGGCAATATAGCATCCGGTCGCGCACTTTCTGTGATGTTGATGGTTTGAGTAGTGTGCTTCGTTATAAACACTATCTGCATGTACGAAGCAGCTGCATGCAGTTCTGAAACCTTGCTCAGTTGCACATACCACCAAGAACGTATGTTTCTCCTGTATGCGCTTGTAAATCCTCTCTGGCGTTCCAAAAGCTACGAACAACGTTTGGTGCAATTATTGCGAACGATAGCGGGTGCGGCGAGTGCCGTGTATGTCGCTTGCCATGCTGACACTGCCCCTCCCTTGCTGTGGCGGACATGAACTGATGTGGTACTTCGAATTGCGATGCGACTAATAACTCCCTGCTATCTCGTAGCCGGCGTAGGTCATTCTACATGACGCACACGGATGCAGGTAATCTTTCATGGTTTTCGTGGTGATGTGGAGCTCGTCGGGCACGCCTCCGATGTACTGGCACACTGGTCAGCCTCCCGAGACCCTCAGCGCCACCGCAGGTAAGATCGGATGATGATCACCGCAACTGCTAAGCTCGATGGAGTAATTATTCTGTTTAATCCCTCAAGCTCTGGCGTGACAGCCAATGCTGTCGCGATAACGAACTCAAGAAAAAGTTTAGCGGTATCTTTGTGAGCTTATCCTGTGATGCATGCTTCGGTGGTTCTGTTGGGTTTAGGTCGCTCAGCCTCGATGCGGCAGCCTTTGCAGTCACTGGTCAGTGAACCCCAACGGAATACGAAGTGACACCGTTTTAGGCTGCGATTTTGTTTTTCCCACACGGTTCCCCGCAGCTTCCCTTGCCGACGTTTTTGCGCGTGGGGTTTTTGACTCCATCGCGTCCAGGAATAGCCATGTTCAGGCAATGACGGGGCTTCGTCTCGTATGGCCCACACCACCGGAACGTCAGAGCCGCTGGTGATCAGCCCTGATATTGTCCCGATAGCCTTGCATCAACACGTCGTGCCCAATAGCTCGATATGGGTGTCGGGCTCGGACATGGAGGGGATAGTTTGCGTAGTGCAAATTTGGTATAGCAGCAGCGGGCGGAGAGTTCGTGCAAGCACAATTCGAGTAGGATCAAGGAGCGCATAAGCAATACGACCCTGGACTTATTTAGCAGGCTTCCCGTCCAATTCTGCGGCCATATGATATTGTCGCTGCCAGAAACATTTGCACCTACCATATCAATCACACCGTGAACCATGGCACCGAGCTCCCTCCATATCGTCCTCAGTGTCGCGTGGCAAGATGCTGGCGACACTACCCGCGCCATCAAGATGGCCATCGCATTGCGGGAACAATGCCCACCTGGCCTTGACCTTAAGATTGACTTCCTCTCTTGCGGCTCTCGTTTCGAATACCAAATCACAGACGCTGGGTTCAACATTGTTCCAGCACAACCACGCGTCGGCGGGGTTTCGGTAGCTCACGATCTCGGGTGGGACTGGCCGGAGTTCTTTGGTTCAGAAGAGATCGCAAAGGGGTTCATTGATGGGCAACTCGCTGCTTTCCGAGAGCTCAAGCCAGACATTGTCTTCCATGGAATGTGGGCGCCGGCATCCCTCGCGGCAAGACTTCTTGGTATCCGGACTATCAACTTCTTGCCAGTGCCTCTACATCCGGGAGCTTTCGCTCATGGCCTCGTTCGCGACCTTCCAGATATGATGCCTCTGTTCACTCGTCTTCCTCGACCGATCAGGCAGAAGTTGGCCTGGTGGGCAAGTCCTCTCATGATCAAGGCGCCCATATTCACACAGAAGCGGTTGGGTGCGGCAGCTGCAGCTGCGGGATGGCCGATCACTGGCCCCATTTCTCTCTTCGACATGAACATGGCAGATCTTAATCTTGTCAACGATCATCCCATATTCCACAAGGAATATCTTCATCTCATCCCAAAGAATATTGTGCTGACCGGCCCATTGTACGCCGGCAACGACGCCAAGCTGGACGACGATATCCAGCAACATCTTACGAAGGGTCCGGGAGCATCAATCCTGGTAACGATGGGCAGCTCTGGCACTGAGGACTTCCTCTTCGAGGCTATCAAGGCATTGAAGTTGAACCCTGAGGACAATTGGAACGCTGTCATCTTGGCATCCAAGTCGATTTGCTCGATTGACAAGGCCAACGAGATCGCGGCCGGTGATCCACGTTTGTTGGTGACGGACAGATTCATTCCAGCACCTGCTGCCAATGCTCTTGCCGATATCATCATTACGCACGGAGGTCAGGGCACAGTGCAGTGCGCACTAGCTGCCGGGAAGCCCATCGTCGGAGTCGCTCTCCAAGTTGAGCAGCAGACCAATCTGGACAACGCGATGAATGCCGGAGCTGGAATCCGCGTCCAGAAACAATTTTGGAATGCGAAGAATATCCGGTCAACAGTGCTGAAAGTGCTCAAGGACCCAACCTATGCGGCTAAGGCTAGGACTTTGGCGGAGACCCTGAACTCAATGGATGGCGCGAAGACGGCAGCGGAGGTGATGTGGAAGTTCATCCTCGAGGAAGACAATGAGAAGGTAAAGGCTTGAGGAGTGCAGGAGTGGATGTAATGATGATCTCATGATAGTAGCCATCCCCAGCATATTCTATGTGATGATTGGCTAAGGGCTTTTGCCAAGATGGCGTTCTGGGCTAGATATCCTTCGATGTGTCGCATTCTGCAGGTAGCAAATGTAATGATCAGAACAAATGTGTTTACAAGGGGTCAGTGACAAACTTAAAGATATAACGATGGGGGAGCTGGTGCGATGAATACTGACAACACTGTTCGGGTACCGGATGCGCGGAGTGCCTGCCACATCTTGGCACAACGCCATCTCAACTTCGCTTCAGGGTTGTTTTATCAATCTTTCTGCACGCTCGGCTATGACCACGTTTGATTCGCAATTAACTGACCGCTCGCTTCAATATCGTTCGGACACCGTTCAAATTGAGGGGCAGGTACGCGACGGGAAAGTTAGAATACGATGCGACATCAAGAGACATACATAACAGGGCGAGAACCGTAGCTATGGAGACGGTGCTGTAGAATTTACTGAGAGCGGGTCTCAATCCGCGCATGCCTCTGCGCAAATCAAGCTGCTCGCAGAACGCCTGCTTCTGCCGTACAGTGATGGATCTGTGGGCAATGTGGCTTGGAACTTATTTATGGCCCCCTGCGCCGCAATATTACCTAGCCAAGCCAAGCGTCGAGACTCTCCGACTGATTTCAAGCAGAGCATGGCATCCTTGTGCAACTTTCCAGTTGGCTTTTTGAAGTCCCAAAACCATGCAAGGGTCTTTGCAATTAGAGGACCAAATCGCTGGAATATGATGATGCCTGCAAGTAAGCACAATGGCTCCAGACAACTCCAACACTAAACACAACATTCAGCCTCGTCCACAAACACGATTTCTCTCATCTCGGCAAGCATTGCTACAAAAAATTCATCGGCGGCCGCAAAAGTCTAAGCAACTGTTGCACTCTGTATCTTTGCATCTATGGTCGTCGTTCGTGCGAACTAGGGTGATCCGTGGGCGGACGGATCCTCGCGTGCACATCGGTTCACATTTGGTTATATCAACCCCAGCGTACGTGCAGGTATCATGCACCAGAAAGTGGATCTCTGGAATCTGGTACCACTCTTGAGGTAGCAATGAATGGCGATGATCGCCGTGCAGGTTGAACAAAGAGTATATATTTGGGGTTGGTGCGGGCCTAACGGGGCTGAGCAGTCTCCTTCTACTCCGAAATGTAACAATACCCCCGGCGAGACTTTCTTGTATGTCCAAGCCTTGCGCAGCAACTGAAGTACTTAATCTTCATTTACGGCAATCTCCCATACACCAAAGGTCCGACATCATTCATCCAGCCTGTAGCCATCATCTAGTACCATGTCGCGCTCCCATGCATCTCTCCTTACAAGGCCAACTGCAGTCTACAATCCCAAGAGGCGAGCCCCCAAACCACCATACCACCGTCGAATATCCAGCTCAGAACCACGAAACGCAAAAATGCACCCTAGTCCGGTGACAAAGCGCCGCGATCTTGACTTCAACGCCACACTTTGGATGGTGGAAGAAACAAAGCCGGAAAGGTTAGACTAGTTCATTGTGTCACTTCAAATCGCCAAGTCACTAATTCATGGCTGTTTAGTTCTTAAAATAGTAAATGCGAGGACTCTGGCAATGCGCGGCATAGCGCAAGACCGCTCAAAGATACAGTCTAAGGGTTGTAGCCTTTGATTAGGAAAATGAGAACTGTCCAGCATGGTTTGTCGCTTGATAGATGGACATTTTCGAAGAGCTGGTCTGCATGATTTGGAGCAAGTGCTGCATTGATGGATCGTGTAGACTGCCGCGAGGTATCACAAGCAGTCGGGTTCCATGGTGGAGAGGCTGGACACACTGACTGGATTTGGAGTGCAACGGTACTCATACTTACAACAAAGCAATCACAATGCTTGTTTTCGCACTCTGCCGGACGTGACTCCTATTCATTCGATATTGTTTGTATTTCGATGCATAATGCCCATAAGTGCTGGTAATGTATTCTATTCCTCGGCATGCTGCCAGACGGGTTGAGTAGCTCGCTATGCTCTCATTCTCCGCAGATGTACCCGTGCAAGTGGATGCGCTAACAGCAGGAACACCTCACAAAGTCTGCCTAAAGCCCTCCTGTCCCTCCAGAACTCTCACACCACGATCAGCCTGTTTGTTCGCTCTTGAGTAGATCCAGAAGTTCTTCAACACGTGTAGAATACTAATCACCTGCGTCGCAATTACAACCGCCATAGCCGGCCTGCATCACACGTTAGCACATGTACGTCTCCACTCCTCCTTTGTTCATCCAAGGCAAAACTTACGTATACTTTGGCGCATCCTGCTGTCTAAAGATGTTCGAAGCCGCGATCCCGCCACAAGCCCCACCTCCAATCAACAACGCACTCGCCACACTCCTCTTCATCTGCCCGACGATATTGTTATGCATGTAGCTCAACAAACTCGGCACATTCGCATTCGCTCCAGAAACACCTAGAAAGACGCCTGCGTAGCGGGTGCGTGGTTCAGAGGTGTATGCCATCATGCACACACCAATGATCGCCCATGTGCAGTTGAAGATGATGATGAGGCCGCGCTTGCGGTACCGGTCAGCGACCCAGGCGGTCATGAACATCCAGGCCGCAGCGAGGACGTACGGTGGGAAAGACATAATTTGGGACATTGCGACGGAATAGCCCACTGCGATCGAAGTCAATGTGCGTTTCAACGAATCTGTGGATACGAGAGACTTACTATCATTGCGCAGGATAATTGGGAGGAAGTAGCCCCAGGAGTAGGCTACGACGTTGTTGAGGAAGTACAGCCATGCGAACTCCCAGATCTTCCAGTCGCGCAGGTGACGAGAAATAGTTGCCCACGTCAACTTATCGGCAACAGCGTCCCCGCGATCGCGCTGGATGCGTGCTAGTACAATCGTGGCTTCTGGGACTGTAAGGAACGGTCGACGCGTAACGGGATGTGGGTTAGTCGCCTTATCTGGGAAATCGACAATAGCAACGAAGCCAAATATGCCCAGAAGCACCGTAATAGCTCCCTCGATCGCGAAAATCCACTGCCAGCCATTGAGACCACCGAGACCCTCTACATACACGTTAGCAATGACTATTTTCAAATGTAGTAGCAATCTCGACGGAGGCGGGAAAGTGGTAGTAAAATAGACTTACTCATCTCACTCAAACCCCAAGCCAAAATATTCGAAAACCCACTCGCCAACAATGCCAACAAATAAAACCCGCTAAATCTCTTCTGCACTTCAAATCTGACATACCAACAACTCAGTAAGAACACGCAACCTGGGTAATAACCTGCTTCCAAGACACCCAGGATGATTCGACAACCCAAAGCTTGCGTCCAGTCAGTGACGAAACCCATGCCGATCGTTACCGCGCCCCAGCAGACGACGAGTGAGGGCAGCCAGATTGCCGGACCGAGGTAGCGGATGATGATGTTTGCTGGGAATTGGAATATGATGTAGGGAATGAAGAAGATCATGGTGAGGATGGAGTAGCGACTGCCGATGGAGAGTTGGAGGTCGGCGTCCATGCCAGCGATGCGAGCCTAGCATATCATACCATTAGTCAATGAGGTACAATTATGTTGGGTGGCGTGAAAGTGTTCCAAGGCATATCAGGCGGTGCGAAAGTGGAACGTATGGGAAATTGAAAACATACGTTAGGAAGATTGACGCGATCGATCAACGCAAAAGCATATATGACCGCCAGAGTCGGTAGAAGTCGCATATCAATTTTCCTAATAATGCGTCGCGTTTCTTTATCTTCTTTCTCGTTGTGCGGCGATGCAGGACCAGAAATGTCGAGAACATCTTGAACATCGAGAGTGGTGTTTCCGTTAATGGAGACCTACACGCATGAGTCTCGTAATTCTTTCTCGTGAGAATTTTCACACGTATGGGAGAGATAAGTCGGACTTACGCGCTCCTTGGTCTCAGCTTCGAGATCTTTTTCCTTGAGCGACATCGTGATCCCAAATAGCGAATACAAAGTATCCAACAAGCAGCACTAAACGTCTACTGTAAACCACGTATGGGATGTAGCCCCTTATACGTGTACGCATACATCCTTCCATCTCTGAACCTCCCCGCATATCATCTACCGAATCGCGGGGCGTCCTGCCGATCATCTCCATCCCCAACACCCCAGACCCACACTCGTCACCCACATCTTCGCATCCTCGCGTGACTCTTCCCCGTATGTAAAGCCAAGCACTCAAATCCGCTCTTATCTCCAGCGCGTGGCGTCTTGGCCCTGCTCATTTCCGCGCCAAGCACACGAGTCGTTATCACTACGTCAGGTAACCGAGCGCAGACGATGGGATCTACGAACGAGGATGGGAAAGTGTATTGACGCCGAAAAATGCCGAGGAGAAATTGCTATGCTATGCTTTCTATGCTATTCCCAATCTGACTCAATGCGCCTTGATATGCATTCCTCGTTGCCCGGTCCTATTCCTCCACTTGCTCTGCGTCCACCTATATCCGGTCCATGAGTCGTAATCTCATCTCAGTCTTCTTCGCCCACTGTCCACACTGACAGTATTGTCCGGTCCAATACTAATACTCAAACTGCTCGTATCGTCATCCCGATCCCTCGCCTCCTTCCGTCTCAACGCCGCGCCCTGGCTTTTACTCCGTTCGTGGCCGCGCTCGGGCTGGATGACGAGCCATGTGCTGCCGCCTGCGTCGTCTTCTTGCTGCATGAGTTGGAGTTGCGGGCCGTTGCGGCCGCGATCGCTGCGGTCGCGGTCTCGTGGTTTGGGCGACTTGAGAGGCGGTGGGGGGATGAAGATGGTGGAGAGTTTGGTGGTTTTGAGAGGCAGGGATGTCAGGGGTGCGGGGAGTGGGAGGTTTTCGATGAGAGTGATTTTCTCCAGGGGAAGTGTTGTGAGGAGAGAAGCCGGAAGGTCGATCGGGGAGCAAGCAATGAGAACGTGGCGGAGGTGGGAGTTGGTGGCATAGAAAGCGAGGTTTTCTGGCATGCTTCGTAAGTATACATTCAGTTGGTTTGAGGTGAAGGGTTTCTTACCCCGGACCTTTCTTCCTGAACCGCCTTCTTTGCCAACACCGGTATCGATCCAATCGAAGCTCGAGATGCGTCCACAAAAGCCAGTGGAGAAGGCACGCAGCTGTCCCAGATTGCGGACCTTGTCCAGCCGTACCAGGAAGTTGGCCATGCCTTCAAGATTGGAGTACACGCGTACGATGATGTCTATCGAGTCCGCATCTTCGAATTGTGGCCTTAGGTACTCACGTGCTCGGACCATGAGCTCGTCTGCCAAGGCTTCACCACCTTGAGCTTTCTTCGTCAAGTACTTGTCTTGGAACTTCAAGCACATCATTAGTATACATCTACATTGAATGGATGATCGATAGAACTTACCAAGAAACCCTCTGCATCCGCATCGATAAGCACAAGCGCAAACGGTCTCCGCGCCTACACTATGTTAGCACACATCTCCAGCCACTCCACTACCACCTCTCATCCCAACATACCTGTCTCTGCGCCAACGCATCTTCCCTTGCCCTCGCCTCCACAATTTCGCTCTGCAACGTCCGTCTCACATTCTGTTCTGAATTCAGGTCAAGTTCCGTCTGTGCGAGCTTCGCTTCTGTCGATTCGAGTTTGGCCAATAATTCCTGCTCGCATGAGTCATGTGCCCAACACCACCAATAACCGTTCCACAGCCTACCTCGATCAACTCATGTCTCTTTTCCTCTAGTATCTTGAACTGCGCTAGTCGTTCGCGGTAGGTCAACGGGGCGGGTGGAGTTGCTGGCACTAATGCTGTTGACGCTGGTGGAGGTGGTGGCGGAGATTGCACGGGCGTGAGTGCGGGCGGTGGAGCTTCCGTGGCCATGATGCTTCCCAGGGCTATTCAGCGCTGTCGGTCGATACCTCAAAAGCTCAAAAAGTTCCTTCAAGCAAGACCTTGGGGCATCCCAGTCTTTAAACATGCCCCAGAGGCCGCAGTTTTGGGCGTCCGCGGTGCATGCATAGCAAAATGCGGTGACCCGGACGCCGTTGGGCCGCAAAAACATGGCGGATGCTGATTGGTCGAGGGGGTGGAGAGATCATGCGGCGGCGCGTCTTATTCGGTGCTTTAGAGTTGTGGACACACCGGACGTCGACGCGTGAGCTGGCGGTGGCGGACGCGTTGTTTGTGGAGAGGAACTGTTTGTGGAGAGGAACCGCAGGCTGCGGCGCGGGCCGTGGCGTAGACGCACTTAGTGCTGAAGGAGGAAGGACGGGTACGCTTTGGCCGTTGACCAGACGACGACATGAAGGCACATTTGAGAATTGCGCCGATCTCTTTCACTGAAATCAGGCCATTCATCCCTTAATCATGATTTTTTCTCATTTCATTCGCACTGGTTCCCTCAAACATTCAATCTATGAACTGCAGGTGACTTTGCGACCCTTCTTTATCACCGCCTGACACTTCGTCGAACAGTGCTGGGGAAGAGCCCACGATCTCGGTACACGGACTCACTATCGAAATCGTTCCGACTGCTCCTGACACCCATACGCTTTAAGCCCTCCCACTGTGGCCGCGTCCGAACAGGTGATCGGCTCGACACAATCGAAGGCATTCTTGATGTGAGCCGACCTTTACGAGCATAAGAAGAGCGCTGGAACGATGGATATGGAATTGCTGTGGTCTCCGAAGAATTCTGGGGCTGATAACATGTCGATTTCTCGCGCGACGATCCATATGCACTATCTCGAAAAAAATGAGAGCGCCCTGCGTCGGGCCTTGTGATATATCCGCTAGAATCGAGATTCCGCCCTTGGAAATGTCGTGAGGGGGGTGGATGGTCTATCTGGTGCCTCTGCTGTTCATTTTGAAGGTGCCGCTGCTTGGAGATGACCGGGGAGTCAAAGAATGAAAGCCCGTTCACACTGGGCGGCTCGCGTCTACCTGACTGAGTCTCGGTCATCCGAGAACTTCGTGACTGAAAGGCGGCGGAACGACTTGAACTGTCCTGGGGTTCAGCAATCCTGTGGTTCCAAACATGCGACGTGCCGCCCGGTCTACGCTCGACGACTTGACTTACTACGCTATCGGCTTGATGGCCGGCCTGATGCTGTCTGGGTGGCCTTGGTGTCATTGGATTCAGGGTTCCATTTTCGAATGGTCTACTGTTATATCCGTCAGTCCTGTTGATAGGAGACCGCCCCGGAAAGAATCCAGTGGCTCCAGATACTCCGAAAGGGGATTGTTGAAGAAAGGAATGTCCATTTTGCCAGTCGTGCGAGATGAAGTCCATGGCTCGGTCTTCGTGCTGGGGTCGAACTTGCCTATTTGATGCGGTCGCGTGGCCTATATTTGATATATTGGTCCTTGGATCCCGTAGGCCAAGCTCCATCCCGCTTTCGTAGGACAACCCATCCATCAAACGTATATAGGATGGCTCGGTCGGCAGCTGCACGGGCTGGTGCTCACTACTGTGCTGTTTCAGCTTCACCGGAGACGACGTTCGGAACGTAAAGTCAGACTTGTCTGCTTCGACGCCTCCGTTTGCCACATGCTGAGAGCCATGCGAAGCGGATGCTTCCGAAGTGTGTTCAACCGGCAACGCGCCCGACATATATGGAGTGTTGCCTCGATGGCGAGAGTGAAGCGGCTGTTGATTGCGAGCTGAATCATATGTGCCATCATCCCACCGTTCGTCCTCAT
The DNA here is from genome assembly GCA_001748405.1 of Paraphoma sp. B47-9. Taxonomy (NCBI): domain Eukaryota; kingdom Fungi; phylum Ascomycota; class Dothideomycetes; order Pleosporales; family Phaeosphaeriaceae; genus Paraphoma; species Paraphoma sp. B47-9. The sequence continues at coordinate 26,008 of BCLK01000024.1, forward strand.
ACATGTGTTCGTCATAATTTCGGTTGTGCTCCCCAAGTGCAGAAGTGGACCGTCCGCCAGTGAAGCGCTTCTTGAGCGAAGGAAAAAGCTTGCGCACCGAACGCATCTTGGACAACGGTTTCTGTGGAGGTGGCATAACGTCGCGACTTGTTGCAGCATCTAGCTGTATGTTGTTGGGTAAAGGTGAGTCTACACGCTGGCGCTTCAGTGGACGTTGCGTGAACGGACTCGAGGGCTCCATCGCAGCCTCGCCTGAGGTATGTGCTGATCTACCTACGGTATGGCTCGATGCCGTCTTTCGAAATCCCACAGTGGGGTTCCCATTATGACGGCTGTTCATGCCGCCATCGTCGTTCAGTTCATCGAGATCGAATCCTCTAAGGTTAGGCACCGGCTCAAGAGCCATTGCGAAGCCAAGAGATGCAAGTCGCTCCTTCATCTTCTCATTTTGTCTGTGACGAAGTCAGTATTGAGTAGTACAAACGCGCGCAGAAACCTACTCCAGCAACATTGGCACGAGCTTGAGGTAGTGGCGGATCGCATCCTTGTTGTTCTTGAAAGTTTCCAGATCCTTCGGGTTGACATTGAGCCGCCGATATTGTTCCACTTCCTGCTCTACGTTTTGGAGGCGCTTGAGTTCTGCGGATACATCGTCGAAACCCTGCTGTGATGCCTTCAGCTTGTCCACCTCTTGCTGCAAAGTGAGCACTTTCGCGTGTTCTTCTGAGGCTAGGTCTTGCATGGAAGCCAATATCTTCTTGTTATGAGCCAGCTCATCCTGTATCGGCTTGCGAGTAGAGTGCGTGTTCTGACAGTACCGGACAAGTGCTAAATATTGAAACTGCCAGGAGTTAGCGTTGTGCGCAGGCAGTGCGATAGGCTCAGCCGCATACTCTGAGCGCTTCCGTCTCCTTTCCGTTGCCTTCGAAGCCCGTTGGAGGCGCCTTAAACCACGTTGCAGGAATCATCGGGTCGTATTCGTTTTGCTGGAAGCCGCGGATCGAGTACAGGTCACGAGATGCCTTGTCATTCTTCTCTTTCACACAGACGGGACATGGAGCCTTCGGACGCTGCCCGTCGGGGTGGAATGCTGGACCTCGACCGAGTCAGTAGGTGTCGCGCGAAGACGTGGTCGAGTTGTTGTGGTGACTTACCGCCTCCGTCAAGGTGGCTGCCGCAGAAGACATGGCAACAGCTGGCAAGGTAGAGGTGAGTAACAAGGCGCTCCTTAGGATTGATACCGTCCGAAAGACCTCTGACTGTCTCGTTGCGACCTTCGTAAACATCGGCGAACGAATAACAACAGACCTGGCAGGCATAAATGAAGTTCAGAGGCGTGACGCCCTCGTCAGAGGGCACGGGTACCGATACCGATCCGGAGCTCATAGCGGCAGATCAGCCGATGCAAGCGTTAGGCGAGAAGTGGCGGAGATGGCGGAGGTGGATGAGGGTAAGTGTGGCGGGATATCAAAGGGAAGGAAGTCACATCGTGGACGCCAAGACTTCACGATGGCAACGCGCCTGCCGCGTTCGAAAAGTGAAAACACGTCTGCGCATGTGACACAGTGCCGCAACATTGAAGAGATGAACAAACACTGTCCGATTCTGCGGCAAAAATGTAGTACATGCAGAACATGAAGACTCGTGGGGCTGACCATTTGGGTTCACGTTGCGGGCATTGAGGGTAAGAGATGAGGAAGGTGAACACATGCAGGGTAACTTAAGGCCATATTTACAGGTACATCTATCGTGTTCTACTCACGCCCGGGGCAAGCTCAGTTGAAGGTCCGGCAAGGGTATCTGCGCCATAGTTAGCATGAAGGTACACTGAGGCGACCATACGATACATACCCGTCTCCGTATGTCTGCTCGGCCTCCAATTCATATCTCTTCTGCCCCGCCGATGCAGTCGAGTGTAGTGCTGGGGGCGTGGGAGGCAGGCCGCCTGGACCCAATACATCCTTCGCAAGACCAACGTTCCTCTCAAACGCCACTGATAGACCCTTCGCGCCTTCTTCTTGCGCGGCAACGAGCTGCTTCGTGCCTGCCTCGCCGATCAACTCCTGCTTGGGCGCGGCTGCGCTTCCCACTTCGAGTAGCGCTACTGCATCGGCCTGTGTAATGGTGGAGAGCTTGGGATATCTCCGGCGCACGTCACGCTTCCAGTATGGGTTCTCGGCGATATCTGCGGCAGGGACGGTGACGGGATCATCGTACGAGTTGGGGTCGAGGGCTCCGGGCGGTGGATTGCGGAACTGCGGGTTCATGGGGACACCCGTCGACCGCTTGGGGTCGAGGGCAAAAAGCCTGTTTATGGCGGCATAGATACCCGTGGGCTGGACCGTGTATTTCTAGTTGCGCCGTCAGCGATGCTCACGGTGCTCTCAGATGGGCGGAGGGGTGTGGGAGATAATCGGGTAGGTTGCGACCGGAGTACGTACGTGGAAGGTCGTCGCGACCTTCTTGGAAGCCATGATGAGCACCAAGACACTGCGTACGACTTTGGAGAGTGGAGAGGGGCCAATGGGCGGGTTTGTCGTTGCTGTGCGCTCCGCAATGGTTCGTGAGGCTCGGTGAGGTGCATGAAGCTCGACGAATGCCAAGACGTGACTAAGCTGCTCTCTCTGATTGGCCCCGAGGCTCGCTATCCCAACTTCTTCACGATCTTCTCCAGCATTCAAATCTCGGCTTTGAACATCCCCTAGTCTTGGGACCTTTATTCAGGGCTGCTCTGTCTCAATTCCATTTGGTCAATCTCTTTGTGCGGGTGAACAATGGAGTGAGGTGAAACACGTTGCCTATCTGAGAGAACATTAGCCATGTTCAGTGCGACGAGCACCAACTCTCAGATGCTTGATCTAGCCTGTCAATTCTATGCTTACAGCCTTGCTTCTCTTATCAATAGATCCACGAAGTTCGAGTAGCTGAGGAGGTCGATAAGCGAACCGCCATAACCATCACTGGCGGCGGAAAGTATCCGGCTCACTGCAGGCGCATATATTAGTGCATGCGCACAGTATCCGCGTCCTGCCTAGCCTTAAGTCAGCGCAACAGCACCATTGTACTCGACTATCCGGCCAATGCTGTAGTAGCCGTGGCACGTGACTCGAGGGGAACACTCAGCGTCAACATCCGCGTCTAGCCGTCGTGCTCCGCAACATATACCCAGCGCGTCTGACAGTGAACTTCCGCACATGACTGCTGAGTCTCCAAACTTCGACCTTAGCGTTCTTTGTCATGACGGAACACAGTGGCTTGCTGATGGTGTTCAGGGTATTGCGGGCGTGCCGGATGAAGGAGGCACGACCTGTTGTACTTAAGACAAGAAGTCGTTGCCGTCCTGTTTGATGGCCTTGATAAGACCTTTGTGTCAATGTACGCGCCGCGATAACACTCACCCACGCTTAACACTTGATTCTTCAACATGGAGTACCTCCTTAGCACGCTGAGGTCTTTGCTGACCTCGCCACTGCTGCTTGTCGCGTCCCTCTCCGCATCACTCTTTCTCTACGTGAGTCCTGCTGAACACACATGCCACCACCAGCTAATCCAAACTTAGATTTTTGCAGTCGTTGTTTATCGTCTGACCTTCCATCCTCTTGCGAAATACCCTGGCCCCTTCCTTGCAAAAGTTACCGATATCTACCTCGCCTATTATGCGTGGAAAGGCTCGAGGCATCTAGCATTTCACCGTGCACATGTTCAGTACGGGAAATATGTTCGCTTGGGACCAAATTTACTCTCCGTCAACACAGCTACTGGACTGAAGACTATCTATGGCTTCCGCTCCAATGTGCGAAAAGCGAGTTTCTACGAAGCCTTTCCAAGCACTCCCAAGGCTGTTAGCGTGCACTCTGCCATCGACAAAATGCAGCATGCGCGCAAGAGACGGGTGATGAGCCATGCCTTCAGCGACCAAGCGATTAAGAGCTTGGAGAAGTACATTTTGGCCAACGTCCGCATCGCGTGTGACCTGCTAGGTCGCAGATCGAACCATGGTCTCGCGGAGCAGCGAGCAGACGAGAAGGGCTGGACTGAGCAATGGAATGTTGCACACTGGTGTGAATGGCTGGTTTTTGACATCATGGGAGATCTCGTCTTCGGCAAGGCGTTCAACATGTTGGAAAGCCCTCAGAACCGATTTGCAAATGAAATGGTTGGCAATGCGGCGCACCGACATCTAATTGTAAGTTTCAGAGATCGAATGTATCTGGCTTGGCTGACCTCCATAGTGCGGCACTCATCTCACGATTCACAACTGGCATCTCGATAAGATTCTCTTCCGCAAGATCGCCGGTCAGCGTGCACGCTATATGCAATACAGCAAAGCGCAAGCTATGGAGCGGACCAAGATGGGAGTTGATGTCGATCGCAAGGACTTCTTCTACTACCTTCTCAACGCCAAAGACCCCGAAACCGGCAAGGGCTTCAGTATGGACGAGCTCTGGGGCGAGTCCAACCTCCTTATCATCGCCGGCTCGGACACTACCTCGACCGCCATGGCTGGCACCTTCTTCTATCTTGCACACAACCCGACCGCGCTGCAGAAGCTCTGCAATGAGCTTCGCGAGAAGTTCTCCGACGTCGAAGAGATCGTCACAGGACCCAAGCTGAGCAGCTGCTCCTACCTACGAGCATGCATCGACGAAACAATGCGAATGACACCACCAGTCGCAGGCGCACTCCCTCGTCAAGTCCTCACAGGCGGCCTTGACGTGGACGGCCACCATGTTCCCGCGGGCGTCGATGTTGGTGTGCCAATCTACGCTATCCACCACAATCCCGACTGCTTCCCACGCCCCTTCGACTACTTGCCTGAACGCTGGCTTTCAGATCCTTCAGCCAACCCGCTACATTCCCGCCTCCCTGATGCGCAGGCAGCTTTCAACCCATTCAGCATTGGGCCACGTGGATGCATTGGCAAGGGTCTTGCATATGTGGAATTGAGCGTGACAATTGCGCGAGTATTGTATTTATATGATCTGAGACTTGCGCCAGGGACGAATTTGGGTGCAGGAAGGGAGGATTTGGAGCCTGGGCGATCATTGGCGACGGAGTACCAGATCATGGATGTGTTTGCAAGCAAAAAGGATGGACCAGTGTTGCAATTCCGGGCGAAGGAGTAGGCTTGATGATTATCCATAAGAAATGCAATGACCATTTGTGAAATTCTCAGCTTGTTAGGAAGCGTTAACGCCATGAGGTGTGTTATCGATACGGTTGGGGTCGCTAAGCTAGCGTTTGCCATTTCTAGAACCGCGAAATGGCTGCTGCTTCGACTGCTTCCGCTACACAGACACGACTGACATGATTGCATCAGATTTTAAATTCGATACCTAGCGGAAAAGTCTACCGTATCTCTGGATTGAGCATGGCATTTGCGAGGATGCTGGCGAGCAAGGGTCGTCTGATTTTGTGCAGCACAACAACGCTCCAACCTGCAGGACTAGCGCGACTATCGACTCCTTTCATCTACGAACGAAGCGCTCGCAGACAACGCCACTTCTCGATACACGCAAGATTGTCTGAAGAGGCGGATGGCCGCATTCCTGAAACTCCCTCCCACCCACCAAATGCTACAGATGCACACTTTTCGAATAATCACTCACGGTCCATTGGTGTGCTCAATCTCCCTGTATCAGCATCGAAGCCAGAGGTTGATGCTTGGCTTCAAAGTCATGGACTCCAGGTGTGCGTATATTTCAGTGCTTGCGAGGACTCTCCGAGTTCGAGTTTTGCAACAATCCCTTGGCAGGCGTCACTAACAACGGGAAGAGTGCGATTGCAAATGCGACTTGATCGCTTCAGCTTCGAAAATGACAGACGATGTTTCGTTGAACTGGCCACAGAGGAGCAGGCTAAAGGAGCCTTGGAATACCTCAACAAAACTCTCTTCATGGAACAAGAGATGCTCATTACGCCAATGAAAGAAGCTTTTATCTGGGGACCTGAGCGCGAAGCACATTCGATTTTGGCGACGCGATATTTTTATCCAGATATTTTAAGTCCTAAAGCTGCTCTCGCGCCACTTATTGAAGGCAGGAGAATACAACTTCGGGTACAACCGCCCGGATGGAAAAGCTCCAATGGCTCTGATACACTTCGGAAAGCCTCCGCTCGCGTGATCGAAGAAAATTTTGCCAACTTTGGCATCGAGGCGGTCAGTAAACTGAAACCATTTCCCGGACGCTCGGAAGCCGCGAAGTTTTTATGCTTGATCGACTTCGCTACGAAGTCAGGGGCAGATGAGGCTATTGACAGGTTCAATGACTCTGAGATTGAAAGACGAAAAGTTCAACTTCGGAGGGTCGCAGTGTCGGCAGTGTTCGCTCGACAAATTGGCAAGATCGATCTATCTTTGTTGGCCATGCTACCGGATGACGTCCACGCAAAGGCCGGCATAGTAGAAAAGGCAAATTTCTCCCACGCAGAGACAAACCGAGATGAGCAACACCCGCAGAGGTTCAGTATGCGTGGAAAGACCCGGCGCACTTTCTTCGACTAGTGTGCAATAGTATAGTGCGAGCTCCGTCCATTTGGCATCTTTCACCTATGCCAACAAGAAATGCCAAATTTCATGGTAATATAACCTCTAAGCTGATCGAAGCTTGCTTTCCTTGGCTTAGCCTAGGACTATCATACCGCTTCATGTCCGCAGCAATCAGTTTGTCCGCGTTTGCTGTGAGAGCATCTGTTCAAAAGTATCGATTAGAACGACCTGCTTTCACAGTTCATTCGCTATCTGCTACGCTAAGTCTCGTCTAAGTTCTCTGGGTCAGTGTTTACAACATCATGGATAAATCACCTCCATCTCCCACGCCACTTCCCCGACGTCAACGGATCCAATCGAGAAACACTCAACCCCGAGAAGAACAGTTTCACGAAACAGTTGTCCCCTTTCAACCTTCCAGACAGAACCCACAAGGCACAACAAACATGCGCGCTACCCCAGTCACAGAACGCCTGCGGCCCTCTCTGTCGCCTGGCTCCGGTCTAACCCTGTGGCAAGCACAGCTGAAAGACCGGCCACCGGCGCTTCCAATGCTGCCATTTGCCACGCGTGGCTTCCGAGACCCAGATACACCCGCTTCGTTCCATCGCCATGAGCAGATGCTGCCACAAGCCCTCACGATGAATTTGCGAATGGCCTGCATGGTAGCCGAGCACACAGAGATGCACTTCGGTCTGGCCGCTTTTCAGATTCTGTTGATGCATCTAACTGGTGCCGAAGACTTGGTCATTGGAATCGGCCGTACAGTGGTGACTAAGAGCGACGTGGTGCCGATTCGATTCCAGGCTGGACTGAACAGAAGCTTCCAGTATCTTCTCGACAATACTAAGGCAACACTGCAATCATCAAGGGACTACTCACACGTGTCCGTCAAGGCGCTGTTGTCTGCACTGGATGTGTCGAGGCAACATCTGCTTCACCAAGTATCCTACGATTGGCTCACAACTTCCTTTGAGTCTGCGCGAAATATAGAAGTATACTTTCGACAACCGCGAGATCTTGTCTTACTCCTTCGCGCTGATGAACACGAGAATCTAAGCGTTTTGGTTGCAGTTTCAGAAGACAGCTACGAGGAACAGCATGCAGCCACGATAGCGAGCCTATATCTACGTCTGTTGAATATTCTGGTCACGGAGACCTACGACCAGGTTCAGCAAATAGACATTATGCCTTCGGAGACTCGTGAGACAAACTTCTGTCTCGCAGTGGGTCCAGATATCGAGAAGCCATCGGACACAATACTCACGCGACTGTCAGAGATCACAGCTTCTTCACCTGACCGGATCGCTGCCAAGGATGCGTACGGCAACCATATTACTTTCCAGGAATTCACGCGTCGTGCTATTGCAATATCCACCGCACTACGTAGTCGCGGCATCGAAAAAGCAACACCAATATGCGTCCTGGGTCCCGCTACCATTGACTGTATCTGCGCCGTTCTTGCAATCTGGTGTATTGGTTGCATCTATGTTCCCATTGACCACCGCGAATCAACTGAGCGCAATGCCGCATTTGTTGGCAGCTGTAATACGGACATTTGTATCGTCAACTCTCCTGCAGACATTGGCTACGCACAATCCATTGGTCTTGCGAACGTATTTGTTTGCTCCGACCTGCAATTCGTGGACGGTGTTGAAGTGCTGGATGATTCCGAAACAGATGGCATCGCAGTCGCGCTAGATGCAACAACTACCGCAGCTCCAGGAAGAGGTGTCATGCTCACGCATGAAAATCTAATGGCAGTAATGTCTGCGACGAACCACTTCTTTGAGATGGATCACCCGGTGGTACTGTTACAGAGCGGCTGGGCCACGGAACAAGTAGTATTTGCGCTGCTTTTTGCGCTGACCCATGGTGGTACGCTCATATTGGCACCACCAGATAACGATGCCGCGGCAACAACGACACTCATAAAGCATGAAGGAGTCGAAGTAACAGTCGCTACACCCTCGGAGTACTCGGCTTGGTTTCGATTTGGACACGACGCACTCCGAGAATGCGACTCATGGAAACTAGCGTTTTGCGTTGGCGAGAACATACCAACAAGCGTCGTACGCAGCTTCAGCACTCTCGAAATTACTGAGCTTGACCTTGTCAGCGTTTACGCGTCAACAGGGTGCCCAATAGCAGCGTGCATGGGCATCGTAGACTACAAAGAATATGTCGCTGATACAGAAGGCAAGCTCATTCCCGCCGGCCCAGCTCTGCCAAGTTATCAAGTCTGGATCGGCGACACTCTCGGCCGCCCAGTACCCGCTGGCTGGAAAGGCGAGATATGAATAGCTGGGCCTGGAATTAGTGCTGGCTTTTTCGGAGGTAACGAGGACAATCGCGAGTTTCGATTGGATTCGGAGAGCGGCATTCGATCGTATCGCACTCCTGACTATGGCTTCCTAAACGATGACGGTGTGCTGTTCGTGGTCAGTCGATCTGATATTAAGTCTGTCGTGCGACTTCGAGATGATTTCGTTGACCTTGTCGATGTGGAGCGCACGATCGTGAATCAGTCTGGCGGCCAGATCGCAGAAGCTATCGTCATGCAACAGCACGAGGACGTGGAGCTAGTGCAAGTGTTCGTGGTCATGGCATCGAGCCCTGATATGGACACGCCTCGTTATCTTCAGACTCTTCTTCGCGGTCTCTCACTGCCAAATTATCTTCGGCCAGCCAGTGCCGTTGTGCTAGATGCGATACCACTCACCCTTTCTGGCAAGGCTGATCGCCGGGCCTTGAAGACGACGTCTATTGCTCAGCAGAACATCATCTCGGTCGTCCAGCCTGCAAGCTCATTTGGTCGAAGCCACAATCCCAAACATCTTCAACATTTGGAGACGACTGAGCGCGCTGTTCTCAGTATCTGGCAAACTTTCTTGCCGAACATCACGGCAAAGACGAACATAATCTCCACGAGTGACTTCTTTCCTCTTGGCGGCGACACAGCAATTCTATCCCGGGTACTGGATCGCATGCGCGTTGAATTTCGAGCTACGCTCATGCTCACAGATTTGGCGCATAACCCAAGTCTTCGAGGTATGGCCACTGTTGCGATGAACAAGATCAGCATATTCACGCTAGGTGGCACCGCAATCGACTGGAAGGCAGAGACTGCACTACCCATGACCAGCAGCGGTACCGGTGGAGAAGATGTCAAGTCAGGCCGAAATCTGGTAGTCCTTATCACGGGTGCAACGGGTTTTCTTGGTCAGGCTGTACTTCAATGCCTGACAAGCGCTCCTGAAGTCTCTCTCATCCACTGCGTCGCCGTTCGCTCGCCAGACAAGACTACACCGCATGGTAAAGCCATCTACCACCCAGGGAACTTAACACAACCTCACTTTGGCATGTCAGCTACCGACTGGAACCAGCTTAGCCTATCCGTCGATGTCATCATCCACGTTGCTGCCTTAGTCGATCACATCCGCCCATACTCGTCTCTCCGTACCACGAACGTCCTGCCGACGAAGAAGCTCGTCCAACTGGCTGCACCACGGAAGATTCCTATTCACTACATCTCCTGCGCCAGCTTAGGCAGATTCACGAAGCATCCGATCTTCCCGGAAATGGGTGTCGCGCAGTATCCACCGCCGATTGATGCGGATGGCTATACGGCGAGCAAGTGGGCAAGCGAAGTCGTGCTTGAGAAGGCACACTCTAAACTACAAATCCCTGTTATGATTCATCGACCTACAACTCTAGTCGGCAACGGTGTGGGCGAGAACAACGTCATGGCAAACTTGCTGCATTTTTCGAAAGAGCTGCACGCAGTCCCGAAATTGCAGATGGAAGGGGCATTCGATTTCGTCGATGTTGAAACTGCAGCTAGGACAATTGTGCGAGATGTAAAGGAGGGTGTTCAGGGCATCAACTTCTCGAATATTGGAGGTGTGCAGCGCGTCAAGGTTTTGGATTTGGGCAATGAGATTGGTGGTGATGTGAGGATGGTTAATTTAAGGCGGTGGGTGGAACTTGCAAAAGACGCCGGTATGAGTATGGAGATGGCGCATGTGTTTGAGGAGTGGGACGAGCATGTGAAAAGCTTTGTGGGTCCTGACATTCGGAGGAGTCGGGAAATGGGTTGAGGAAGCGGAGGATATGGTGATTGCGGTGGATATTGTTAGAAAGCCTCCGAATCTTCATCTCACGTTGAGAAGATGGTGCAACCTTGGAGAGTTGGTGAAATTGCAGGTACGTGTTCTGCACCGACCCGGTCGAGAGAGCCCGATGGTACGGCCGCCGGAAAGGTCCACTTCTTCTAAGAGTCCCACACGTTGCCTGCAAACAGCGGCCTCGCGCTCCGAGCTCCGCGATGCGCAGGTCAGTACGGTACCTAGGTACCGTATACATTATGGAAATGCCTCGAAGACGCGCACGACTTCTAATCAAGCCATCAGCCACCGAAGCTTAGCAACATCGAGCGATCCCCTTTTCGACACGGAGGGTCGAAGCTCAAAGATGTCCCTACCACCGAAACCCAATTCCGGGCAGGACAAGGCTTATATGAAGGGCTAACGCAGATCAAGCAATGTGCTAGGAAGATTTAATACGTGCAATATGCAGCGAACATGCACAGAAACTTGCACTGACGTGTCACGGGTGCTCATTGGATGACGATCGTCCGTGTTTCAAGCGTGGCCACTAACTTTGAGTTGGCGATCTCTAGTCCATCACGCTCACGCCAACGTTTCGAGAAGTCTTTTTACCACCGGCCCCACGAATGATAACCCCTGCATCCCCGCAAATTCTCGAATCGCATGACCCACCATTCGCTCATTCAAGCACTCCGTTAATATGCTTGACCAATCTATTCTCCGCCGCGGCTTTTCAACCCCAGATTGGCGATGCTGTTTTCGGTACTTGGAGATGAAAAACGTGGGCCACATTTCTTCATACCGCTTAGATGCCGGAGCAGACGGTCCTGATTGCAAGCTTCTAGGGTGAAATGATGGCAAACGAGCTATTGTATAAAGATGGATGTCGTGCCCAGCATGTGAGAAGCACGGCAGTCACAAAGTGTTCGACATCTCCTACCACCAACTAGCACAACACCATGCTTCTCAAGAACTTGCTTGCGGCGGCCGCTTTGGTCAGCACGGCCTTCGCTGCCCCGACTGAGGAGAAGCGACAGAGCAAGAAGCTGAAATGGTTCGGCATCAACGAGTCTGGCGCTGAGTTCGGCGAGAAGAACTTCACAGGTGTCTACGGCAAGGAGTACATCTGGTACGACCTCAATGCCATTGACCAGATGATTGCTCAAGGCATGAACGTATTCCGCCTCAATTTCCGTAAGTCATTACTCTTTTCAATGCATCCAATCGAAGCCGATACTAACACTACCCAGTCATGGAGCGTCTAACACCCAACTCCCTCACTGGCGCTTTCGACCCCCTCTACCTCGGTAACTTGACCCAGCAAATCAACCACATCACCTCCAAGGGCAAGTACGCCATGGTGCAACCGCACAACTACGGCCGCTTCTACGGCAACATCATCACCGACACCGCCGGCTTCAAGACATGGTGGCAAAACGTTGCCGCAAAGTACAAGGACAATGAGCTTGTAATCTTCGACACAAACAACGAGTTCCACGACATGGACCAACAACTCGTCTTCAACCTCAACCAAGCCGCCATCGACGGCGTGCGTGCTGCTGGCGCAAAGAAGCAGTACATCACCCCCGAAGGCAACTCCTGGACCGGTGCGTGGACATGGGTTAGCTCCGGCAACGGCGCAAGTCTAGTCAACCTCAAGGACCCCGAGAACAAGCTCATCTACCAAATGCACCAATACTTGGACACCGACGGCTCCGGCACAAGCGCGAACTGCGTCTCGGCCACGATTTTCAAGGAGCGCTTGACAGCCGCAACAAAGTGGCTCAAGGACAACAAGAAGCAGGGTGTGATTGGCGAGTTTGCCGGCGGAAACAATGCGCAGTGCATCAGCGCTCTGAAAGACGGTCTCAGCTACTTGGCGGACAACAATGATGTTTGGTGGGGCGCCATCTGGTGGGCTGCGGGTCCCTGGTGGGGAACGTATATTTACAATATGGAGCCCAGCAGCTCGAACCCGGCGTGGACGACGATTTTGCCGGCGATTAAGGGATACTTTGTTTAAGTGTAGGGATGAAGTGGACGTGGGGATTGTGGGTGGTTCGATTCTGGTGTATATATCTTCTTGACCAAAATGAATGCATGAGCATGATTATTCACTCTATTCTATCCCGAGTTCTGGAAGTCGAGTGCATTGTAATGTGCTTTTGTGGCCCTGGCTTATTCAAAATCCATAGCTGGTGGTCTGATGCGCTGAGAATATCCGGCGACATTACAGACATTACACAGATGTTCTGCAATCAATACTATTTGGGGAAATGTTCAACCGGGAAGTCCAACGTGACGGTTTGGGGCTTGCCGCTCTCCGTCGAGGTACACAGTGAACGATACCGTCGTCACAAGTTCCCTGTTCGGGCAATGCGCATGAGATTTGCCAAGCTCACACTAACACGCACTATGATCGATACTAAGAAGGCGACTTGCTTAGTTGGGCGACCAAAACATACTTACAGACCTTGCTGCAAGGTTTACCGAGATAAACAGTCATCGATCCTGCTGTGGTGACTTGCTTTTTCCGGTAGTGTATAGGGATTGTCAGTGACGTGCAACTTTCATACCGATAAGTGCTTCGATTGATGCTTTCCTGATGTAATAACTTTGCCAGAAGGCCTAGCGAGTGTAGATGACGACTCCAATACTTGTTCTGATTCCGAGCTCCCAATTCAGAACACATTCTTTGACTTTCAAGGCTCAGTCAATCCATCTACGACTTCCCCTCCCACGCTTTGACAAGATACTCCTCAATGCCAGTGAACTTGAAATCAGGAAACCTTTTGTTCCAAGTATCCTCCACGTTCCAACACCCCCGCTTCATCGCGACGAAGAATTCACGTACAAACTGCGCCGAGTAGATGTCCCGCTGATCCACCGGAACAACCGGATGGGTCATTTCCGGCACGAAACTCGTTTTCAATTCACCTTTCTCGATATCCTCGCTCTTCACGTACTCAACTTGCCACTCGCCAGGCCTGAGTCTCTTGCCTAGCGCTAGGAGCTCGTTTATGCTGATTGTATCGCCGTGCAAACCACCAACGACTGGCCAGGGTTGGGGATCACTTAGCGCGAGGTCAAGAATTGCGGACACATCCGCGATACTCGTTACGCCGAATTTCCACTCTCCGTCATCAAGCACAATCGCCCTCCTTCGCTCGAAATCGATGAAGAAAGGCCACGTAAGCAGACCCGGAGACAATGGACTCGGATGTGCAAAATAGTCCGTGAACACAGAGGGTTGGAAAAGACAATACTCCAGTTCACCTAGTTTCCCTTGTTCTTTCAACTCAGCGAGGTAAGCCGCGATCTCATCTTTCTGGGCATATGCCGGGACGCCGGAATGGGAGGCGATTGACCATTCGCTTGGAGCGAAGCGCCGAACGCCGGCGGCGATACATGCGTGGATGAGGTTGTTCTGAGTAACGTTGTCGATGTCGAGATGCGCGACCAGGAAGGAGAGACAGGTGTCGAAGCCTCGAAGAGACTGGGTTAGTGAAGTAAGATCGGTGTAATCAACTTGAAGGTAAGATACGCCTGGTGTGCGAGTGGTGGGCGGTGCGCTGCGGGTGAAGATTGTGACATCGTGGTTGCCGGAGCGAAGAGGGGCGCGAAGAAGTTCGGTGGCTACGTCTGTTGGAGGATGTTAGACGGCACGAGGGGGGATTATACAAGAGATGGTCGTGGGTTTGGTAGAATGCAATAAGACGTTGTACGGAACATACTTCCGGTCCCACCTGCGACAGCGATTTTGACCATTGTTGCCTTGTATATCGTTACGTGGCTTGTGGAAAGTCTCTTTTCTTGAATGTCTGTTATTACTTCCTCTCCGATTGAAGCGATTGACCAGTACTCGTGACTCGTGAGTGCTCTGTCAGCGATTGCGGGCACGGACTTGGCATCTCAAGGCCGGCTCCACAGTTTTCGGGAGACGGTAGCCAACTTCCGCGCAAATTGGAAGGTTGCCCAGCTCAGACTGGCAAAGTTCCCCATATCGGGCCTTTTGTGCGCGCCTAATGCAAGAAACCTAGGAAGCAACATTGCAACAAGAAAGCATTCGACCGCCGAGCTTCGGTGGTTCAGGTGCAACTTTTGCTGCTTGAGGACGGCTCAAATGCATAATGACCTGATGTTAGTGGCGCTTCCAGTCTGGAATGCACCGAACATGGGACTTCAGTCCCAGAAAGCGACCGGATTCAAGCGGATCTAGACAACAGGAACGTAAGCGGCGCAGTACGTTCTCGTACTACCATAGCCTTATGACGAATATCGCCGCATCGAGTGGAGCAAAGATGAACAAAGCTTGAAGAATGTCGTGCAATATTGTTCAGATTGTCGATCATTCAAGTGTCTATCAGCGGAACCTCGGGCAACGGCTTATCTGGCAGCGGCTTCATGGGCAACGGCTTCATCGTATCCACATCGTCCGTGTACCTCGGCGGTCTTGAACTTCCACCTTCATCGGGCTCATCCATGTATCTGCCATGCAGTAGCGCATTTTCTTCCTCTTCTCTCTCCCGCCGCAGCTTGTCCCAGACATCATCCATGCCACTCCAACCCATGAGCTCCTTCTGCTGCTTGATCCAAAAGAATAGCTTGTAGAAGCCGACTAAGGCTAGCATAGAACCGATGGTCGAGCCAACGATGATGCCGGTCAAATCCCAGAAGTCCCAGTGCACGAAGTTGCCGAACATGTTGCGCAGCGTGCCCTTCTTGCCGTACAGATCCCATTGAGCTCGGATGTACACAAGGCGGTGGTCTTCCTCTTGCCAGACATCGTTGCCGAAGAACCGAGAGATCTTCTGTCGTAATGAGAGAGACTTCTTTGCCGGGAAGTTGAACTCGCGGTCCACCAGTGTCACCTCAATGATCTTGTAGTCGTACACGATCTTATCCTCGCCATATGGACCGAACAGGCCATCTGCAGCCTTCATATCGGTCTGACCTTTGTACTTCTCTCTTTTGACTTCAACGCCCTCGACCTCAACTTGCAGCATCTTTTGCTTGGGATTATCGAAACCCCACTTTGCATCGCTGAGATACCCATCGTACGCTCCTATCGCATCCAGAGCGAATATCCAGCGTTGCGAGTCTTCCTTCGCATTGTTCCTACTGTCTTTTGTCTCTTTGGTGGTGTAGAGATAGTCTGGTCGCAGCGCATCGTGATAAAGCCGAGTGCATTCTTCATTACGACAATCTAGTGCGGCGGACAGATTGGCGTACGAGAAATCGGGCTGGAACTGCTTCAGCCAAATATCGGGCGGACGAGGTATTGTGCGCAGCGTTGGGAAGAATTCTTGGCCGTTGATCTGCACGGTGCGGTTGTCTTGCGACAGCGCGATCTCAAAGAACTACAGAACGAATGGATCAGCTACAGCCTCGCGCATGCGGTATGCCGCATTACATACCAAGTCATTGTCACCATAGTCTATCGTCCATTCGCGACCAACATATTTATGGTATGGACAATTGTAGCACCGAATCTTTGCGGTGTAGAAAGACCCGGGCTCGATGGTTACGAGATCCTCAATAGGCCGGGCACATGCGTCCGCCCCCCTATTGGCACCACTGCATTCGAGAGGTACTGCATCTCTTGCAGCAGCAACGGAAGTCAATATGGACGCAAGTGCTAGGCCAGAAGGTAATAGCATGGCCGTTGGTGTTAGAGCAACGGTGCGGCGGTGCCTGAGGCGGGATCAGCAGTTCGCCGCCCGTCAGGGGCTTAGCTTGCGTGGCTGGCGTGTTGGCGTGTTGGACCCTAGAAGTGGTTCCCCACGATCCCACCTTCCGCCGTCATCCCGATTGAAATGCCACAACCAACACCAACTAACTCCATCCTGGGAGACTTTGCGAAGCGATATACTTGGAAGCTCAACACTGCAGATCCTAAAGGCTTAGCACCGCTTGTTTCACAGGTTTTCGCCCACGTTCAGTTGTTCGGTACGCGGTGTCGCTAGAATCGGCAAGGTCAATCAGCTCAGCCTCGCCGCGGAACGAAGATCACGAATCAGTGCTACATCACCAACGAGGAGTCGGAGACATGATTTTGCACTTGTCCTAATGCCGTAGGTGCGAATTCTTCACAGCCTTCCAACGCCTCCAACGATGGCTAGAGAGATCAGAAAATAGAAACATTTAACCAAATCGCTACATTTGTATAGGCGTCATGCTCGTATTGGCTTTCTGACATAACAGTGGCTACTGTGTAGTACTCCATGATATAATAATTAGGTGCCACCTTGAGTGCTATTGCCATTGCAAACACATCCAAAATGAGTTTCCTGATAGAGGGTCGCGCGACTCCCATGAAACGACCAACCACACCAATCAACAACAGCAGAACGGAAGCTCATGGAGCAGACTTGCCACCTCCGCCATACTCATCTGAAGCATTGTCAACACATACGAAAAATGCAGAAGGGCGTCTGTCTCTAGAAACGTTGCCTGTTTATGAGAGCGAGGAGACGGCTGAGCAAAGGGAAGACCGATTAAAACAAGAGGCATTGGATAAGGAGAAGCACAAAAAGAAGGGAACCAAAAGGTACTTGGTGTTTGAATGCAGACCAGTATAGTCTCTGTCATGAATGCTACTGACTTTCCGCAGAGCTCACGGCGTTGTCGGATTAATGGAAGTCGCAGTTTGGGGATTTGTAGCATTGCTGGGTGGCCTTGTGTCATGATAAAGTCGACTTCAATAAATGTAAAAAGGTCCGGAACTCTTCCGGTTTAATAGGTCAAAACACGTGGTTGCGCATTCAACTTGAATCGATCTCAGTGACGTCATGTGAGATCATATCACGTGTCGTTCCAGTCTGAATGTCAATCCAGCCTCGACCCCAACTCCTACCTCTACACACAACCACACTCTACTATCATCGCAATTACGTGCTCTCCCAAAACACAATCTCGGCGGCCACGAATCGTTCTCAGCACCCAAGAATCCACAATACAATCATGTCCTCCTCCTCCAACTCCAAATCAACCTTTCAATCCTTCAGTACATCGTACTCCTCCTCTTCCATCAACGGTCAAACCAAATCGCACAGTGAAACCACATACTCTGACCCTAGCGGCACTCGCGTGCAGCGCGTGACGCAAGAGCCAGGCCAGCAACCCAGGGAAGAGAGGTTTGAGGTTGATAGCACGGGTAGACGGGTGGAAGGAGGAGCGCAGGAAAGGGGACGAATTGAGGATGTAACAGATGAGGAGCAGAAGAGGAATGACAAGGCGTATGAAGAAAGAATGGAAGACGAGTATGCCAAGAGGGAGGGTGGAGCTTAAATTGACACCAAACTCATCAGAATATGTGCTGTCTCAAAATGAATATGGAATGCTGACCGGCCAATGTATCTGATTTGTAAAATACACACGCATTTTGTCTCCTGAACAAGCCTCCGTTTTCCGAGGTGGCACACCTTGATGCTGTAGGGATGTGATTGGCTGGCATGACTGCTTAGATGCGCCTCTTCTCAGCCTTGGAGGGGTTCATCCTCTACTGGCAGGCAGCTATTCACCATCACCAAACCACCTCACTAACGGATTTCCATACCTCATTCATAGTCATGGATGCCTCCAGCAGTCAGTCGCCAGTTCCGCATGTCTTTTCAGCCACAAATGATACTTCTGAGCGCGCATGTGAGGAGACACCAACCTCCTCAACGGACCAGGTTGTGGCACCGAAAGACACTTTCTACTCGCCCCAGAACTACACATTCTATGCTCAAAACCCATACGCAACCCTCGACAAATCCTTACGCTGCATTCGACTGCTCAAAGTTTGTGAGAGAGATGCGGAACATCGTCCCATCGGCTACAAATTCACCAACTGGATCCCGCTAGACGAGGCTCGCGACACGTACACTGCAATCTCCTACTGCGCCGGTGACCCGAAGAACACTCGATCGATCCAAGTCAATGGACTACAATTCAACGCATTTGCAAATCTAGCCAGAGCGCTAGTCGACACCTGCGCTTATCGAAAGGAGTACCATGACGACGATGATCCCTTGATCTGGGCAGATCAGATATGCATCGACCAGAGTAACCCAAACGAGAGATCACATCAAGTTGGACTCATGGGCGACATCTATCGAGGCGCGCGAGATGCTACGATTTGCTTGTCGTCCACGGACAGAAAAAGTTTTGCCTTCGTCCTGATGAATGACTTTTGCGACAAGATGGAATGGCCAACGCTACGTACAGTGGCTTCTGCGCTCGACGAAACAGTCGTGAATTATCAAGTCGATCAGAAAATTCTCCATGCATGGTATACGATAACTTGGCGACTTGGGCCACTCGAAAGACAGCATCTAGAAAGTGATCTGTTAGCACTAATGAAAGAGCCGTGGTGGCGGCGAGCTTGGACCTTTCAAGAGTTCCAATTAGCAAGGAATCCTCACTTTGTCTATGGAGGTAGGGCTATTCCTTGGCTTCATCTCGCCACTGTGATGATCAGTATTGGAAGAGTCCTGCATCCAACGGGTTTATCCTTTGGCCAGGGCACGGGACACATGGATGCGATGAAATTTCACCTCAGCCACAAAGCCGCATCGCAACCAGGTGATCTTTTCCAGCTACTGAAGCATTCATATCTGTGTGGTACCAGCGATGAAAGGGACAGAGTGTACGCCTTCCTTGGACTCGTTGAGTCATATCAAATCTATCCTGATTATGCAAGCAAAAACCTCGACGTTGTGTATACTGATGCTGCCCGTAGTATCATAATCCATGACGAAAATCTCAATGTTGTGTTATTGGCTGCAGCTTCCCGGGGCACGGCCTCAACAATCCTGCCCTCATGGGTCCCGGACTGGACCGCACCGATAAAATCTGAAGACTCTGCTGTCTGGGTTCGTCATACTGACTATGCATGGAGAAACGCGCCAGTCTCAGGAGTTATCGATTTTACAGACAGCGGGAAAGTGCTCGAAGTCACGGGCAGATATATGGAGACGCTCACGTCTGAGCTTGGAACATGGAGGTCTTTCACCGAAGAAACTGTTCAGTATGAGCTGAGAGCCGCTGGAAGTCACAATTCCGTGAGCACAAATCGATCAACCCGATGCGATGACGAGCTCTGGCTGCTCGCGGGTCTACATATACCAGTAGTTTTACGTGCTGTTGTCCAGTCCAAGAAGTCTGCAGAAGGTTGGACAGAGTACGAAAGCCGTACACCAAGGTTAGGCGATGAGAAGAAAACCGCCCAAGCAGAACGTTCGCTCCAGGATAGTTCTGCTCAGATCGATGATCCTCTTCGATATTACTTCGTCTCAACCGCATGGATTGAGGATACGTCGCAAAACGTCACTTTGCCGGGTACTTGGGACTATGTGCGGCATGTTGGAAAGGACGAACGTCGGAAAGATGAGATAATTCACATCGTGTGAGTTTTGATCTTGGCCAGAATATACTGTTATTCAGATTCGTGTCCAGCGGATCTAGCAGTCTGTGGTATGGCCTCTCCTGCTTATCGCCTCGGTAAAATTTTGTCATTGCCAATTGTATCTGCGCATTTTGGATTTGGACGCGGCTTGACACGAAATATACAGTGGAATGATACTCGAGCTGGATCCCCGGAGGAAAGATGTACTATCCAAATATGAATCGCGGCATCTGTGGTTTGAGGAAACGCACGTTATGTATCGCATGTTACAAGAGGCCATCTTGTGTGCCGGTATACGGAAGATCGAGCCTACTCAAGTGATCAAGGATGAAACTGTCCCTATCTAGATGACATTTCAATTCAAAAATTCACTCGCGTACAAATTGGCCCTCAAATCGATGTGAAAAGAGAGAGTTACATATTGAGCATGATTGACCTGCTTTTGATTGTCATGGCAGAAGTGAATAGTAGGAAGTTCGTTGTTTCCAAACACGAATTGACGTTGTCGTGAATCATCTGGTATGACTCGATCTAGTATGCCAAATTCCAACTTACACAGGAGTGATTTCATACTCAAAGTCTGGGGCGACCAGAATTGTCTAGAGTAACCAACAGATAGTAACAGCTTTGAATGATCCAAAAACAGATTCGAGGTACGACAGATTCGTAGTTCTCAAGTCATGCAAGAGCATTAACATTGAGCCTTGACCTACTTTGAGCAATTCCAAATCTCGCATCTTCCAAGTTCCCGCTGCTCTCCTATTTCCCCTCTGCTTCTGGCCTTGCACTCCAACTAGCACTCTACTGTATGATATTCATCACCCTCCGAGTTGTAACGCCATTCCACGCACGTCTCGTTGTCTATGTTACCCAACCATCTGAAAGAGTTCACTCCAATCTCACCCGCGTAAAAACATACCAGTCTGCCGAGACGTTTACAATATCTTCAACCACAAAGCATCTCATCAATTCTATGTTAATCCTCATTCCGCCCTCTTACTAGGCCCGAGATTGCAGCAATGTCTTTGGAGACACGTCCATGTATCGTCTCTGATCTTGCTGTCCACCGCGCCCTGCCTAACTTTCCAGTATACGTCCAACACGATTGTAGCATTCCGCGTAAGTCCGCATGTAGATGAGATTGCACTAAACGAAGAAACCAGGATTTCCGAGGGAGCCTTCGCGAGTAGGCGAGAGCGAGACGCGTATGTCAAGACGAGCTAGGTCGTCAGGCGTCACTACAGTGGAAGCTGGGCGATGGTATACTCACTAGAGCTATAAGGAATTTGGAAAGGCCTCGAGTATATAGAGGCTTGTTGATCCTCAACGTCAAATCTGGGCGAGTTGAAACGGTCTTGATACCTCAGGTTTGGCCTCGAAGATGCTAAAACACCGCCGAACGACTCAAGGGCGTGTCTTTCAATAGCTGGGTTTACAGTAACCTGGCTGTCCTCAGCGACAGACTATCGCGTCTTTGTGCAAGTCTTAACGCTTCCAGTACGCCCGCGAAGCCATGGTGACCTTATCAGACGTCCATCTCAGCTCTTGAGTTCATCGTGGCCTGTATATACTCAGTGTCGAACATGACCGCGGTGGCGCTGGTGTTGTTACGTCCAGTAAGGCCGCAGAGATGCCATATCATCACTGAGAAAGCAAAAGGGGTGTCTTTCGATAGCTGAGTTCGCAGTAGCTTGCCTATCCTCAGCAGTAAATCTGAGCGCGTTCGACTAGCTGTTGATACAACCCGTGAGGTCTCGAGGGTATGTAGCAGCCACAAATGCTCGAAAACCTTTATGTCCAATATGTGGGCTCACTGTGACCTGACTATCCGCACCCCGCACTACAACAACAGAAGCATGTCAACAACAAGACGCGTATAAGCTCGAGAACTCAACAAGGCAATCTCGAACAGATAGGTACCCTCGAAGTGTATCACGCAACGTTATCACAAAGATCACAACATCACAACAGACAATCAAGCAGTAGAAGACATAGACGGAAGAACAGCACAGCGCCAGGCGGCACACAGCTGGAAAAGACTTTATTCGTTTAGAGGCCGTCGCCTATGACTTTGAGGCCAGACCGACCCGTCACCAAACGCCAAAACACCACCAAAAACTCCACCCAAAACGCCACCGAAAACACAGAGGAGGAGGCGGCCGCGGCAGGCACTCAGTGGTTTTCGAGGAAGTGCCACACGGCGATGCGGTACTGCCACTCCCACGAGAGGAGGGCGGGCGGCGTACCGGCGGGGACACCCGGAGGAAGGTGGGGGCGCCGGAGCGCGGCGATGCTCTCGTGGACGGGCTAGTAGCAAGTGGTTAGTTGTATGTACTACCGGTGAATGGCATCGAAGTAACTTACTGCGACGCGCTGGCGATACGTCGGCGCACGGCCGGGCTGCATCGTCGACAGCCAGTTGTCGAGCGCCAGCTCGCGGTCGAACTGGGCGGCCCTAGCCCAAGGAGAGAAGGCGGGCGCGGGCGGCAGCGACCTCGTCGTCAAGCCAGCTGGCGGCGCGGGCGGCAGGTGTGGTGGAGGTCCCGGAGGACCAGTGCCTGGTGGTGGGGGCGGCACGCCCGACGTCGAGGAGTTGTTGTTCATTTTTTTCGATCTCGTGGTCGAAAAAAGGTCTGACTTGGTGGAGTTGAGCCGTCAGTTGCTAAGGAGCAAGAGGATTTCGCGATCGGGGGCAGTCTTTTATGTGCTCTCGCTTGGAGGCCAGTGCGCTGTGCCAAGACGACTTTGAGCGGCGACAACAATGGCCTATACGGCACAATAGAGCAGCTTTGGAGCCGCTGCAAGGCATAGTATTGTTTGAATAGGTCTTAGAATCCTCCACATGTACGTGTGATACCCCAAGTGACTTGATCTAGTCCTGGTGACTTGGGAATTTTGGCTGACCTCCGTACACGACCACACTACACCGGCACTGAGCGGCAGAACTTCGGCAGTCTATCGAGAGCCGCCGCAAACACCGATGAGCATCGAGAGAGGGAGGCAAAGGAGGAGACCAGAAGCTGACAACCAGGGTATATCGAACAACGGGCAAGGTCATGTGGCTGGCTGACAGCTACATGGGCTTCTCCTAGTGCTGCAAGCAGGATGCAGGAGCTAGAGCGTGTTGAGGATATCAAAAGAGACTTTGGGAAAGCCTGTGATGATAGTTAGACTGAGTAGGCCAAATGATACGTTGCGGCTTCGATAAAGCGGAATGAGTTGCATCATACACTGCTGCAAGCCTGGTGATGTCGCTCAGGACCTGGACCGTACCCATAGTTCCTCGCCATGTAGCAGAGTATTATAGGGCCGCTATCCATGAGATTGTGCTTCCATTTTGAAGCGATGCGTTGACGTGGTCCGAGGAGTCCCGTATGCAGTTGCACGTCTCGTCATGGAGAAATCCCGGCATGCCCTCCCAAGCAACGAATCGAGCCCAACAACCGTTGTATGCGTAGGGCGCACAGCCAGTTGCTTGCAGCTGTGTTACTGCAGCATTTCGAGAGCCTCGCCGCCAACTTGCCGTGCTGCGACGATTCCCTCGCTCGCCGCGCGTGTGGGTGGGGCTACTGCCGGCGGACTGTTGCAGGCCGCATCTTCCCAGCACCACAGCCAACACCTTGACAATGACATGAACCTCCTGACAAAGGCTAGGCACATACCGATGACGAGGCTCAGAACACCTGGAAGACGACGCGAAGCTCAACAGCATTTCCAAACCCCGCAGCATCCACCTGCACGATGCTTGCCCTGGCACGAGCCGCCACGACGCCGCATCCGCCCCGAAAACCTCCGACAGAGGCTACGACCACGAATTAAGATGCCGAAGAGGTCATAGCGGTGCGAACGTCCCCTGGGACTATCTTTGCCGGCCCATGGAGGCGCTTTAGTTTGACCGCAGCGAGCAGACATGGCTAGGCGACATGTACCGACAGCCTCGCCTGAGACTATGCACGGCGGCATCCATGCTTGGATACCAGAGAAAGCACAGCAAAACGTAGCAGCAACGGGCGAGCGTGCTCATGATGCGCTAGTATTGCGAAAGGGGTGACGGTGACCTCTTGGAGTTTTGCGACAGGAGTCCATCCGTGCAGCATCTTCCAGGCGACGCCGCGCGCACCATCCTTACTTGCCACAGAGCGGATAACGACAAGCGACGGCGTTCACGAAAGAATGCAGCAACATATCGAGACCTACGCAAGAGGCGGGAGCTGCAGAAAGGCGTACATGGCGGCAGCGCAAGACGACGCAATAACGGGCACCCGCAGCACGCTGAATACAAGATTCTCCCTACTCTTACTCGAGGCGACGCTGAAAAGAACGTGTAGTCATCGCGATTCGGCTCTTCGGACGTGCGTTGGAAGGCAGACAGGTCGAAGACAGATATGCGGAAGGAGACAATCTGTGTACGCACGCGAGCACAACCGAGGTACTGCAAGCCTAAGATACCAACCTTCTCGACCCCTGTCACATAGCGTTACGAGACGTGAGTGCGACAGCGCCGAATACGCCGCTGGGGTCCGGGCGCGCTTTGGGAAGGTAGTGGAGATACATGTCCGTTTGAGCTAGCCAGAGCAGGTGTACGCGTAGGAGACCGCCGCTCGAGAGTAATGTGTGTTTGATGTTGGAGGTGTCCACCGCACACCTTGGTCATGCGATGTGACAGACACAAGGCTGGTACCGCGACTTGGCAATGCTCTTCCGTCTTCGAAGCTTCATGAGATAAGCAGGGGGGCCAAAAGACCTTCCATTATGCTCTGTAGGTATTCGAGATGCGAATTGCGAAATGGCTAAGCATGGCAGCTCAAGAGGAGGTGCGTGCATGTCGTCGAACGCCTCCGAGAGGCCCGCACTCAACCGTTCAAAGATCCTGGAGGTGTCCAGAAGTCATACAAAGGGCCGAAATCCTGGCAATTCTCCAAAATCATGCTGTGAGATATCGACAAAGGTGTGTACTGTCGTGTGCAATGGAAAGCAGACGACGACATGTCGTCCGACGTCGGAAGTAGGTTCAGCCGAAGCGTGGCGGGGAACGTGCCGAACCATGGTTGGCACCAACCACCAGCCTCCTGAGCCGAATCATTCTGTTTTCATCGACCACCGTCGACGTTGCATCTCACACATGCATCGAAAGAATGATTGCAGTCCCGGAAGCTGTGTCGGTGGCCACTGGAGAGTACTTTAGCGTGATTTCTGAGAGCATGGGATCGATGCCCTGCCTTGATGGCAAGGAGCTCTTTCAAGGCACGTACCTCGTCGCGACATCACGCTGCAAAATGCCCACAGGCTGAGTCAACGAAGACATGAATTGGGAATAAAGATCTATGCGTAGGTCGTACAAGACATGGCTGCGAGACCTTTGCATTTCGAGAAGACGGCTCCAGCGATCATCGCTTGAAGCGAACACCCGTCATCCATATGAGCAAAACTGTTGCGTCGAAGACATGTCCTCTAAACAGCTGGCTTTCCCTTTTCCACACAGAACTGTCGCTTCTCTCCTCTTCAAAACGTCCAGGTGCTCTGGACATGTTCCCGCTTTGACCGGAATGGTTGAGCCGTCACTTTTGAGTCGCTTACACACGGCCCAAAAGATCCAATATTGGCAAACATGTTCGATCTTGGCGCGGGCACGACCAAGCGCGAGCTGACAGAAATCCCGCAAAATTGGCCCAGATGTCCTCTGTGGGAGCGGAAACCACAACATGCAGGCGGATTTGAAGTCGCGGCCATCCTCGGTGTACATCTTGATTCGCTTATTGCCGTCGGCACCTTGATCGATGATGCCGTATCTCGAGAACATCTCATCGCCGTCCACTTTTCGATCGGGGTCGCGATGTGCGAGGTTGACGAGGTAAGACCCGTGCGGTAAGCAGCATGTTGAGGGATCAATCCCGTGCTCCTTGCAGCCCGCGATGAATACGGCAGATGGCGGGCGCCGCGCAGTGCCGACATGGTGCCAGGCCGGGATGCGCGGCGCCGCCATCTTATTGAAAGGGTGGGGCCTGTTAGATATCACAAGAAGCGATGAACACCTCGTTGATCTCGACATGCAGTCGGCGGGCGCCACGTATATCCCACAACATGGGCGCACAGACATCCGCTTTTTGAGGCCGAATTGTATAAAGCCGGTCGCATTCCACTTTACTTCCGTCTTTCCTTCAACACACTCGGCGCTTGAAAATCCAGAATTCGCTTCTTGGGATATCTATGTCTCTGGAGATGATTGGCTGCTTGACATGCGAGCTGCCATTTTGGTGGGCAGACAAGTCGGATCTTTCGAAGTCCGGAGAAAAGCTCCTGGATGCTTTCGTACATGTCTGAGCCTTCGTCGTAAACTTCATGACACGTTGGAGACCTCTGCGGTATCATACCGAGGCCGTCATCTGTTTTGATGAGACACTCGAATACCGGTGCGATGTACCCAAGTCGAGAAGCGAAGGCGGCAAGGACACTGAGCATCGAGTAGATGCGGCCACCCGAGTTGGTCATCGGCCGGGTGGACCGCCGACGAGCGAGGTAGCGAACTCTCAAAAGGGCGTGAGCGACGCGAGCTATGTGCGGAGGTCAGGCATGCGAAAGGAGATGGGAACTTGCAAGAGAGACTTACAGGCACTCGATTCCGCCTTCGGGGCAGATACCGTGTCATTAGGTCAGACATAGGTGACATGCCGCTCGAGTTGTTGTTGTGGGTGGAGTTGAGCCAACCGTCCCGCCTTCGCCTGCTTGAGGGCGAGATGAGTCTGTAGCAGGCTTGCTTGTGTCTTGAGACTTGATAGCCATGGTTATGAGTATGAAGAAAGAGACGATGTGGTGTTGTTGGTGGGTTGACGGTGGTGTTGTGGAGATGGAGCTCGAGGCTCGGGAGGTTCTTTTTGCCTCACCACAACAACCGCGTCGCAGTGCGGCAGGCAGGCGCTCACCTCAGCCACACCCAAAGCTCGATACACCCTCCCCCCGGCGTGCTATTTGCACCGGAGAAGTTCGAGGAGGATGCTACAGGTGGTGGCTAACTCATCGTACCGCCCTCGAGAATTTCTATGGTGGGGTTGTGATACTGCGGCCTGGAGGGCATTGAAGAGCTCCATCAACATCCAGGGGCACAGACTCACGGTCCCTGGAAGTCACGATGGCGGGGCAGCCTGTCGGCGGCAAGTGAGCTCACCTCCGCGATGCCTCGAGGGCCGCACGCAATGATCAGACTCTGGCATGGACAGATTCAATATCTGCCGTGGACGATAGTGACTCTAGCATTCTTCTCGCACTCGAACCAAAGAATTTGGGCGTGTGGACATGGAGATACAGCTATTTGGGGATGAGTTCGTCGAGGCAACCGCAGGCTCAACAAGGGGCACGGACATTTCCATACACTCTGCGGCCATGGCGGGGTAAGGCAGTGGCTCAGGTAGTCTCCAAGATGGCATTCATGTGAATCCGCCAGAGCTCGAGAGCATACCGCGGTGCCAGATGTAAACAGCAAATCTGTCAACAGGTCCAGCGCCATTGTAGACACAGAAGTTGGGCACAGCCTGTCGATACCTCCCTCCCGGAACATCTCCCAATTCAACGTTATGGCGGCTTCGACCACCGGTCACACGAGATCCTGCAATCTCGACCTGCGCCGCTTCCGGAGCCTTTCAGCATACACATCTCCTATGACGGGCGACTGCGAAGACCGGTCTACTCTGAGGGCCCACAGCGGAGACTAAGCATGTGGCTTGAGATAGGGCGATCTGCGCACGGGGCTTGAGTCTTATGGCTTTTGAGTAGGCGAGAGGAGGTCGAGTGCGCCAGGGCATTGTCTAGGGTGGCAATTTGCAACGAGCCCTCCCCCAGAGGCAGCAGTTGAGCGGCAATAACAACAGGAGATCGAAACCATCAACAACCTGTAACAGATAGAGAGCTAACCAGACCCGCCTAAGCGCTTTATCGGGATACCCTGCCATACTCGAAATTCTCCGCAGCTTATCCGACAATACTCGATTCGATACCACTCCTCGACCTTACGGCCACTTCCCCACCGGCAACCATCGCACGCCAGATCGTATACTCGGGAGCTTCCTCACCATTGCAACCATTTCGCGCGAAGGCGATGCTCCTCAACTCGGCCGGCCTTGCCAAACGTTCAAACCCCGAAGACGGCATGAATCTCCATCTTCGAGTCCGTCCTTGAGTCGCAGCAGCTTCTGCGCCACTACGACGCGCGGTGAACTGAGACCCACGAGTTTTTTGTTTATTGGGAGAAAGCACCATGGAGAGGCAATAACGGCACTGGTTGTGCGGATCAGCCTTGAGCTGAGTGCCCGGGCGGGACCGCGATCAGAGAGCGATCCAACAGGATAACAAGAAGGGGTGAAGAGGAGGAAGGCTAGGCAGCGAGAGAACAAGGGATGCAACTAGAATCATGCCGAGGAGGCATAGCATTGGCCACTTTGTGTGTTCTGCCGCGAAAGTAGTGACGTCTCAAACTACTATTCCAATTGAAGATGCTCGCGTGGGTTCTTGGTACTTTCGTCGCTCGCCATTGACCTTACAGCAGTCTTGATATGCTCCGAAAGTTGAGCTGTTCACACTACAGAATCTTTGTAATTATTAGGGGCAGCAAACACCGGCATGAGACTTCAAGAAGCACAGAGATTACATTATGATCGAGTCGCTCGACTTCGGTATTTTAACGTAAAGTCGTTGCCTTATTGCGGGTATGATCGGAGAACTTCTGCGCAAAGTGAATACGGAAACAACCGCTACCCACACATGAATACAAATTCCTCGTACAATTTCAGATCAAGAGCCAACTACACGTTCACTCGCTCGACTCAACTCAACTTTCTACACTACGGCTACCTTGGACCCACCGAGCAATCAAGACAGTCCAGTCGGCCAATTCAGCCATACAAAAGTATGTGTAACTATCCTCATCTCTTCCCATGACCGTCTTACAGACCTTACACACCCACGGATTCATACTGGACACTCAATTCTTTTCCTCACATCCTGATCCAAAACACTGACCCAGTACAGCCCTCCGTCGCCACTCCCTCGACCACCATGTCCGATTCGACTCCCTCCTCGTCGCCCTCTCCTTCCTCAGCCGACCAGCACACCGCAGCCATCGACAAGATCACCCAGAATGCCGAGGACGTCCCGGACCAACATCGACCCATCAAGGACGAGATTGCGGCCGCTGTCGAGAACGCAGAGCTAGTCGACGGCGCGCTTGGTCCAGGGCCTCAAGCAAACCCACCTCGGGAGCATCATCAGATCGCGAAGAAACACACCAACGCGGCGTGGCAATTCATCAATATGCTCTTCGGATACGTTCTGACAATCTGCGACTTCATTCGAGGCGCCGTCGTTGCTGCTGTGATTGGTTTCTACGCGGAGTGCGCGCACTTGCTTGAAGTGGTGTACGAGGACCCGATTTACATATGTGAGTCCTTCGAAGAGTAGTTGAAGTGACGCGATAAGTACTAACAAAACCAGGGGCGGTATTAGTCGGATTCTTCTTTGCCTCGCTGTTCAAATACTTGGGATGGACGTGAAGAGGGTTCGCTGCGATGGGTCAAGGGTTGAGGACCAATATGGCGGACGCTCCGGTATTGCGAAGAGTCTGAGACTAGAGACGCTTTGAACATGTAATGGGCATGGGCTTGGCTTGCTTTCGAGATAGCGAAGCTTCATGGCGTTTCTCAATTGACTCTTAATACTCTCCACATACACGTAGACTTCTTCTATGTTCATTCTGGAGGTCCCATAGGCAACGCACATGATCGTGCTTCCATGAATCCTCAGCCCATCCCGACACATCTTGACCAGGAGACCACGCTCACTCCTCCATATCTTCCCATATACCGTCATCTCCACCATTCTCCACAACCTCTTCTCTGCCTTCTTGATCTCCAACCACCCCACCTTGCACATCCTCTCCATCCTCTGCCTCCGCCTCATCAATCACACTCTCCTCATCAACCTCCCAGACTCCAAACCCACCCACCCTTCCATCTCCAACCAGCTCAGCATCAACAACCTGATTGTCCTCTCCACTCACAGCGCCCCAGCCCAACATCTCGCCCTCTTCTGTCAGCGGCCACTCATCTAAGATGCGGTACACGACTTCGTGATCGGAGTTAATTTTGAATTCCCATATCCCGCGCGTGAAAACAGTTGTGCGGCGCTTGCGGTGGATCTTGATGACAGGTTCTGTACGACCGAAGGATTCGTAGTGCCATTCGCCATCATGTTGCTCGCCATGATCTTCACCGTTGCTGTTTGCATTACCCTTGCCCTTGCCCTTGGCGTCGCGTTTTCTGCTTGTGGATTTCTTGTCGGCAGCAGGGGTGGCCAACAACGGATCTGCAGGAAGTTCGCGACGCAACTTGTTCAACCGCGTAATCTCATCATTCCAGAACCGATTCTCGACTTCTAGATTCTCTAGATCGGTCAAGTCGGGATGTAGTAGAGGTTTCGACAAGCCTGTGAGCCGATACGGGCGATCTGGAGGGTGCTCGTCATATTGGAGAGTGTCGAGAGCGTGTTGCAGACGAGTTTCGAGAGGAGAGATTACTATTTCTGGCTCGGCGGCTCTGGAAGTCTGGTTGGAGTGGGTGGACGAAGGAGCAATAGTTGGTCTAGTGGTGCTGTTTTCGGGTTCGAGAGCGCTGATGTTGGAGACGGTAGAGAGAGACGATGTGGCGCTAATTGCGTCTTCGTCTTCTAAATCGAAAGAGGCAAGATTGTTGGCTGTAAGGGGAGCGCTGCCGTGGTTCTCAGAGGATGAAGTAGAGCCGGAAAGAACCCCAGCGCCTTCGTCTCCTTCCTCTCCGGAACCGTTGTTCTCTATGTCCCTCAGTATGACACTTCAACGGCAGTACGAATAGAACAAACCGTCTTCATCCTGCTCCTCAAGCAAATCGCCGTCTGAATCCCCGCTCACCGTCTCATTCTCCGCATCCTCGAGCTCCTGCTCCTTCCTGGCATAATCCTTCGCCCACGCAAGTTGCCTCACAGTAACAGCACCTGGATTGTTGAGTCCAGCCTCAAGAATGCGTAAAGCTTCCTCGAGTTCTCGCTGACGCTTTGGCTTGTGAGACCTGAGCCGGGCGAAGGTCCAATCAGTCGAAATAGGCGTACGAGCTATGTTACGTGGGCTTTCATGGACAACGCCAGGGGAACGATGAGGCATAGACTTCGTTCGCGCCATGCTGGATTAGTTGGTGGAGCTAGGAGGTCCGGTGATGTTGAAGGTGGGATTGAAGGAAGGTTCAGGCAAACAGTTTGTTGTGGTGAATAAATCTTCGGGAAGTGAGCGGTACACGTTAGCACATCTCAGGGTCACCTGACTTGTACAGCAAGACATTCAGTTGCGCAAGTTTTTCAGTACCGAGTGTTCATTGTTATATGAGCTTATTGAAGGATTTCTCGCATTCCTCATGCGAGCAGCCATGAACCGCACCGGCTTCGTGCATCTCGAAAGTTATTACCACCTTCATCCACGAAGACTGACATCGCAATTTTAGGAATGAATCAGCGACGTATACTCATAGCGATATTTTGATTGCCAAAAGTGAACATCGCAGCAAATTGTCACTTCTCCGCACATCACAGAGCAAACATTCGCCCCGTCCATCACAGACCAGTTTTCCCCCACTAACCCCTCGACCACTCCTTCCTTGCCTCAAGCCAATGTCTACACCCGCCACGCCAGCATCCAGCACCCCCGAATTGGACAACGAAGACACACCAAAAGCCAGTCTCTTGAACCCAGAGAGGTTCAGCATGCACAGAGCCCAGCCACCGCCCTATAACGGCCAATCAGGATCTTATACTCCACTCTCGCCATACTATGACGACTATGACGAGCGCGAGGAGCACTGGCGCGATCCGTTGCCTCAGATACTACACGTACCACCAGCACTACACGATGACGAAGGAGCTTCGGAAGAGGAAAGTGATGCTGGCAGGAGCGATGTGTCGGAGGGAAGGATACGAGACGCAGACTTTCGAGCAAATCTAGAGCGGCGACGAGCGCGGGACCTCGATATCGGGGAATGGAGCGCTTGTATAGGGGTGTGGCTACTGACGACTTGCATGATTCTGTTGATTACTGCGGCGGTGGTTTTAATTTGGCTGTTGGTCACGCAATAGCGGCGAATATTCTGCAACTAAGACGTTCCGCGTCAAGGAAGATGTGAATCGGTGGGGAGTGCGGCAGAGACTTCTGGGAATGACGAAGCATAATTGAGGAAGAGGAAAAAACAATCGAGGTTCATATTGATTCGAGGTAGACATGTGTTTTCTAATTCAGAGCCAGGCATAATTTCGTTGTAAATTGAGGGAATTAAAGATTGATTTGAACCCAGAGAAACAATGCAATGCGAAGTTGGAGTTCGAAAAGTGCTCATGCGTGTGGCGTCGACATCATTGACCTGTAACATCTTCGATGTACCAATTCTTTCCCGAGTACTGGAGCTGTACTTGCTTCGTTTTCGCATCTTCAGTAGCTCTCTTGAGCGTCTGTATACTATTGTCGCGCTCGTTTGCGTGTAGAAGCACTTGCGGCGAAGACTTCCACAACGGTACATCTGCCTTCCTCGACTTGAAGATGGTCGTGAAGAGAAAAACGGTGATGGCAAGATAGACAGCGCATGGAAAGGATAGCCATTGGAACTGGACAGCGACATACTGCTCCGAGATCCATTGTGTACCTTTTACAGGCGTCGCGGGGGATTTATGAGAGCCCACTCTCATCCTTCGACTCAATCAGTTGGAACGTCAACAGTGTTTTGAGATAGCACGTACGCATTGCTTAGTGAGATTGCGATGCTGTTTATCCTCTTAGTAAAGCCTTGGATCCCCAACCTTGGAAATAGAGTGGAGTTACACGTTAGAGGCGTTGGCCCGATGATATCATTGACGATAAGAGGAGTCCATTGCCCTTTGACGTAATTGTCGCCTCCGGGTGTTAGGGTTGCTGCGCCTTTGAAGCTCTTCTGAAGTAGACTAGACCATTGTACAACATCGCGAGACCCTATGCAAAACTTGTCGCCTTTGTACGGTTCGGAAAGACACGCTGTATGGCCCTCGTCCCACCGAAGATCACCTCGCGTCTCCACGATCTCCGTTCTCATTGAGTTGTTGAAGCTAGACTTCAAGGTTTGAACGCACACATTGAGTGTGCCTTTAAGAATTGTCCAGTTCGAAGCATAGTAGTAGCCATTCCAGGTTTCGATTGTCCTTGACTGACCATTACCATCGCATGGGCCGAAATATCCAACGTATATCTCGGAAACCGGGGGTATGGTTCCGTTTTGAACAACGTTTCGGAGTCTTACCTCCAAAACTTCGGAAAATGTCAATGGGGCAGCCATCCAGAATGTATCTACCCAAGTTGATACCACAGGTGGACTCCAACTAGCTCCAGCTATACGCACTCGTACAGGGTCGGAACTACTATTTCGGGGTACCTGCTCAGCACGCGAAGAGATATCTTCAATGGATGCACATATGCCAAGTGTAACGTAATCATCCCACGTGCAAGCGTCGGCTTGACATGTACCTACAACGTCGGAGATACTATTATTTTTGTCGAGAATGCCGGCCAGCACAGCCCTTGCGTTGGCTTCAAAGTCTTCGCGCGTATGTTAAGATGTTGTTTCAAAAGAACCATGGTGCGAGGATGACTCACAAAGGTTTGTATCTATCTCGTCGCCGAACTCATCCTTTCCTCGCATCTCGTAGAAGCCAGTATCTGACCCGTCATTTGACCACTTTATTGAACGTCCAATGGCAGCAACTGAGTCTTCAGTACTATTAACAACCCGGAGTTGGATCGTATTCGACTGCTGCGCGAATGGAGAAAACGCGAGAAGCAGGACGGTCGCCAGGGCACCCAGAGATGCCAGATGTCTACAGATTGTAAGCACAGTATTTGTTTCCACCTCATAGCCTACTTGCAATCGCGACCGTAGCAATAGTCTGAAACTACCGTTCGGCCCGCGCGAGGCTTCTTCGAAGGCGTCCAGATCCGAAGCCGGTCGCTTCTTCCGAAGCCAATTCCATTTGAGCTGGCCAATGCATGACGCGACAGACACGAGCAACGAGGACTGCGCTATCTGCGACAAAGCCGCCACTAAAGTAGCCAGGCGGATGTTTAGGGTCCATTCCTTGAGTGATCGGTCTCGATAGAGGGCCACAAGTGTAATGATACTGACAAGAGCGCAAGTTCCCAGCAGCCAAGTAGCTAACTCCCATGTCCATTCTCGCAAAAGCGTCCTAGCGGACCGTGGTTTCGGCTTATGAGGAGCATTCTCTTGTGTGGTGGAGTGGAAGTCGTGTTGTTTGATGCCCAGCTTGTCTAGACTCGGCATCGGCGAGAGGGAGCCACCGCTTGGGCTCTGCTCGACGCCACTATATCTTGTGTCACTCCAGCGCATTGCAAAGCTCGAGGAAAATGGTTGGAATCGATTTGGGACGTAGAGACGCGAAATGAAGAGTGGATAATGGGTACCGTGACAGAGACGAGGCGCCTGCCGGCTCATTATTGTAAGTCCTAAATTATGCGTGTTGCACACGTTGGGCGGTGCTAGATACTACGGGGTAGTGGTGTATTTTCAAGCTTAGACATCTTCAAACGGCAAGCAAGATGTCCCGAGAGGAGCAGGTAGCAACGAAAGCTTCCTGCTGTGTGCACTGCGCCAGGCTTGGCCTCGTTGTCTAGCCAATCTGATGCGCGCAAGCGTATCATCTACTATCGAGCGTGGTCCCACACTTCGAAGCTGCCTGGCAAACACATCACTGTGAAACGCAGTAGTTTCGATGTTGCGGCGTGGTCGATGCCGGGGCGGCAATGGCGCACGAGGCTTGCTCGAACTATCGAATCAAAGCTCAGTGCCGGCGAGGCTGAAGCAAAATCAGAGTACAAAGTCGCTGCGCTTGCATAGCATTGCTGCTAGGAACTTGATTGCAGGAATCATGTCGCGCCACCTGATAGCGACAGGTGACGCTCTGGTGGTCGGCGAGGCTGAAAACCCGTCCTCGAACCCTGCATTTCGCGGGCTGAGAGATGGCACGCTTGGGCAAGACCGCGCCGACGGGCTTCGTGAAGTGCGTCGAGTGGTGGTGCGGTAGCCATGCTCTGCTGGTCGTGAATATTGTTCTTGCGTCGTGGAGGAACGACTTGGGATGAAAGAGGAGAGAGACGAAGTCGCGTGAGTTCTTGACGCGACACAGCGAAGCTCGAGCTAAGCCCATTTAGGTTGTACCTTCCACAATATGCCCACCTATTAAATGCATTGGATTGGATAGAATAATGTGATACGATGAGCAAACTCGTAGTGCGCGTGGTATTCCATAACTCGTATATAGTAGAAAAGGGTATTCAAATCATCGCTTCAAAAGAACAAGAATCAACACCTCGCTACCTGTACATTCATAAAAATGGCCTCCTCTCTCCAGGCGATCCCACATTGGACCTCTTCATCATCAGGTGGCAAGTCAACGACGAGCATCAGCCTCGCGCTCCCCAAATCCAAGCTTTATATATCCGCACCTTCAACCTCACACTCAAATATGATCATGACCTAGCACCTGTTAGTCACTGTTCGTACTTCCTAAAGCACATTTCACTTACGTCCCAAAGCCCGTCCCTTCTTGCCCAAAGCCTTCGCCTCACTCTGCTTAATCTTCGCCAACCTCGCTTCCTCCGCCGCCTCCCTCTCCAAGCGATGAACATGTTCCCTCGCCTCTCTTACCGCATTCTTCGCAACAAGCAACGCGCGATCCGCCTCTCGTTCCGCTGCCTCAGCTTGTCTTAAGCTCTGCGTAGCGGCATTGATGCTTGGGTCGTGGGAGCTGCGCGAGAACATGCCGGACGTGCGTTTGGGCGAGGTGGTTGTAGTGTGGTGGGTTGTTGTGGTGTGGTGGCGTTGATCGCGGAGGGAGGGGGAGGATGAGCGGCGGCGGTGGAAGAGGGATGGTTTGCGGCCTGGGGCTGTGGTGTGTGTGACTGGAGGGGGAGTGGGTTCGCGGCGGCCGAAGAGAGGCATTGTTGCTGTGGTTGAGGTTGGTAGAGATAGAAGGGGTGGTAGATTTGTGTGTATAAGGCACTTGGAATTGAGATTGAGATATTGGACTGGGATGAGATACAGATTGAGGCAGATACTTAGGCAACTTTATATACTTAATGGGATATGATGATACGTTGCGGTGTACCATACGCTTGATCCAGAAATCAGGATCGTGGGCCGTGTCGCATGACGTCAAAGCCTCCCAAAACGGGCGTTGGATCATCATTGTGTGTTGCAGCCGCATCGTCATCATTCATCTAACAAATGAACAATTGGACGTCAGGGACAGAATTACATTGCGACGATGGTGTCGGAGATGTAGTCGTGATGTTCTAGCGCTTGTGGTGTTTTGTGGGTCTTTGGCAGCCGTTGGACCCTTGGTGTACCAGCTTTGCTCCACGTCTAGTGAGCTTAAATCAACTTCGAGGGGAGGGATTGCGCCGACTCATCCGGCCGCGTTTACCGGCTTGGAGGTGCGATAATGGCTGCGAAGATCATAGCGCGTGAAAGTTTGTATGCTGTGCGAATATAATATAGATTTGAATACGCTAAAGATACAACCTGTCCGTCCGTTGCTGACGCTTGCGCGTGCGTTGTTTGTGTAGTGCCATGCGCCTGCCCATGCGACCGTATAAATGCATACAAATGCTCAACTACATTGAGCATGTTCGCCAGTACCCATTGCCATTTTGCTGGTAGTTTTGATGATGGAAATGACCATCACGGTGCACCCAAACGCCACGATCGCCATGGCCAAGTATGTCTTGGAGCTCTTCTTCGACAGCTTGATGTAGCATAACGGTGGAAGGATGAACGCCAGCGCACACGCGGAAGTTGCGCCAAAAAGTTCGAACACGACGCCGAGGTCGCAGGTTAGAAGAGACATTGCCAGAGCTGTAACTACCAGAGAGGTGGAGAAGATCAGGTGGCGGTTCGGATGGAATGGGTCATCCGGAAACCAGTAATTGTTCATAACTTCCCGGCAGACGAAAGCTTCCAGTGGCAGTGTTGTGAGCATATTCAGACCGAAGAACAGTCGAGCAATGTTGACCATCAGGTTGTCTTTCGGGAAGTTGTTGAGAACGTTGCCGAGCGTCTTGTCGCCGAAGGTAAGGTACCCGGAAAGGGCCATGACCAGACACGCGACCAACGAGATGCTCGTGCTGTAATGTGTCACACGCGAAAAGCGGTCAATTGTGGGCTTCCGCAGGGATCCGTAGATGAGGAGACTGTTATGGTGGCAGACAAACGCAAAGGATATGACGCCAATCGCCTCGAATATGCCAGAATGTATGATCAGGGAGCCGCGCAGCTGCCCTCTGGACTCGGCCGGGACACGAAAGGCTTGGGTGATGACGGTCACAATGATGACGGACATGCTGACCAGAGCAAAGCCACTGGCTTTGGCGAGCTGTACGAGGTGAGCTGAGTGTTTTGTTGCATGGGGCTCAAGGTATATATACCTTTGCGATGTCTCGGTAAAGCGACAGAGGATATGATATACCGAGGATGAGGAGAATCATCACGGCACGCCGATCTGTGAGTAGCCATAGAAAGGCCATGTCATCCAAGGACGGGAACAAAGACTGCATGACTGTGGGTATTGTATCCCCGACAATGACGCAAAATGCGACCATGCCGCCAAAAGCACTGCGATCCGTCAGAACAACTTCCGTGAACATCCAAATGCACATACAACAGCCATTGTGCTAGCGAAATCGCGACCAAGCCCGATTTGCCGAAACAGTGTTGTACAGTGGCCTGGAAGGAGTCGGTGCCGCTGAGCTTCGAGTTGATGACGATCAAGCGAATTGTCCAGTCGACGATGATTGTGAGGCCGATGAGGAGGGCGGTGCCTGTGACGAGGCCAGCGTTGCGGATGGCGTAGGGTTGGCCGATGATGCCAGCACCACTACTCAAAGTCAGTTTCCCATCTCGTACTTCGCCCTTGTTGGGACATCTCACATGATGCTATTCGCCATGTTCATGAAAGCGCTCCGCATGCCGCTCCGTGGCCTTGCACTTTCGAGGTAGTCTTCAGGGTCAAAGGCCTCTTCCGCCACCGTGACACTCGGCGCCTCAATGCCGGTAAGAAGCGGCAATCTTTGGACTCTTTCTCTGCCATCCCCACCATTTGCGCTCATGTAGTCGTCCCCATCCAGCTCTATCCAGTCTCCGCTTGGTGTGTGGCCATTCAGACTTCTCCGTAGGGCTTCCTCCTCAAAGCGAACACGGTTCGGCGTCCGCGGAGCGCCATCGGGCCGAGGCTGTGCGAACGACGACTGTCGCTTCTGGCTGAAGCCATTGGGACGCGAGCCTGGGGGTGCCGGCGATGTCGAGGTGGCTCGGGACGAGGATGGCGAAGGGGAGAGGCGGAGTGGGCTCGGCTGCCGCTCGTGCTCGGGTTCGGAGTCGCTGTCGGAAGGGTGCTCATGCAGGAGCTTCTGCGACTCGCTCATCGTGGCATTGTCGAGGCTTGAATGGACAGAAACCGATTTCTTGAAGGGTGATGTAAGCACCACCACCCCGGCCAGCTATTGAAACTCCGAGACCCCTGCATTGCACTTGGCCGCATCCGGTGGAGATTGCCAAGCCGTCGCTTCCGGCCCGCCGCGTGGGCAAAGGTGGGGACGGACGTCCTTCCCACTCGAGTCTCCAATTCACGCGTCGTGTAGGATTAGGGCCATTTGCAAGTGTCGTTACGTCCATCCGAATCAATTGAAAGGAGCGAAGATGACCAAATGTCCAACATGGGCAAGGGTAAAGCACACAGGCTCTGCATTCAAGACCGACTGCTTTTCCGCTGTTTAAAGCCGTTTACAAAACCGGCATGAAACTGAGTATCATTGAAAGTACGCTCACTTTCTTTCAACAATGGCCTAATGCGTGCCGAATGACCTTTATTGTGTATGCAGCGACTGGTCAAATCAAGCTACGCCACAACCGGGTTAGATTAGATGACTGACGTTTGGACGAGATCCTAAATCTGGACCGACAGTCTATCTGACACTGCCATTCTTCGCGATGTCTTCTGCCCATCTAGATAGGTATTGTGTCCTTCGTTCATCAGTTTGCATCGTTCCCGCCTTATGATTGTAGTGTCGCTGTCCAGCACGGTTGTCGTGAGAGGTAATTCACAGCGGAGCGATGCATATGTGGCGGACAAGCTAACTTAACAATCCCGGTGTGGTGATTTCTCAATTGCAAAGGTGTCGTTCTGTCAAGTTGCTGTGAGTTTGAGTATGCTTGCGCATGGTTGTTTGAGTGGATGATGCTCGCTCGAATGGGCTTAGCGTGCTTTGGCCAAAGAGCTTCGAGGGGCTCCTTCCTACAGCCATCTCACCATTCATCATCCACTTCAGTGACATCGCATCAAGAGCGCGACTTGTACGCAACACTAGTACTATTCTATCCCGATCCTTGTGTGGCGTTGTTTATCATGCATGCGGGGCCGTCGACAATGGCAAAATGGCGTTTCTTCTGCGCGCCCCCGGCTGACATGTTTTCAGCGGTTCCTTCCCGCTGCATCAGCACATCATTTCGCTCTCATCATATGGTTCAATGATCCAAATTTAGACATGAACTTTGCGCAGCACATACAGCCATCACTTGGGCGTAGTACACGATCTTCTAGTCGTCCTGTACGCTGCTTCAGAAGAACGCATCATCGCATGATTGACGCGCACCTCTCTCACGAGCTGGAAACTCCTGTCAGCACTGTTTCAAGTAGACCTCAACCTGTCAGCATGTCTGCTGAAGAGCTTCATTCGCCTCCACATGCGAACGTTGGTCGTCGGTTGCCGCACAGACTCCACGCCAACCCGGCTCAATGTACAACCATGCAAAAACCGATTCAATTAACCATTTTCTAGAGCGACATCCTTGACACGCGACCAATCACAACTTCAGGAGGCCATCAAATTGTCAGCCGCATAAGCTGCAGGTCCCATCTCAATCTATCGCAACACGGGTACGGAACGAAGAGCTCAGCCATGCCGTCTGGTAGCGAATCCTACTAAAATTCTCCTTATTACATGGAGGACCTCGATGTTGGTCCTTTCGTGGGAATCCCATCACCGTTCTTTTCGGTGTGATCTCGTTCTTCTGAAGGATGCGCGCAGCATGGTTTAGTGCCGTTGTGCCACTTTTCACCGTGGCAGATGCACGATGGTTTACTAGTAAGTTGGATGTACGGTGCGACTGAATTATCACTCATGAGAAGTACAGATACAACAATCGTCACTCTTTTGTATAATACGACAACTTCTTCTAACTCACTCCATTCAAGTTCAGCTCCTCATCTTGCCAACACAAATCACTGGACAGCCCTGGTCAACGCAACCTCGTCACCAGGGTTGAGCAACGTAAGAGCACTCAACGCAACTACAGCCCTAGCAAATTCCAGCATTATCACCACCCCAACTTGGTCAAATGCTACATTTTCGGCTCAAGCGAGCAATGCCACTGCCAGTGCAGCCTCAATTTTGCGGAATCATACTACACCCTCTGGTACTCTCAATAACACAATTACACGACCCCCTATCATATACACGTCGCCATTGTATTCCAAAAGCACTACCAATGCTATTGGTAATGCAACGAGAAATGTCTGCCAAGCCGAATTTGACGCGTACGAGACTGCCTGGTGGTGGTGGGAACCAACAACGCAGATCGAACACACTCAAATGTACACCTGGAACTATGAACTGACGACCTACTCTACGGAACTGTACGAGTGTACGATGACATGCGGCAGTCTATGCTATGCAGGACCCGTAACAACTGTGAAATCGACAACGGTATGGAAAGGGGAACGACTGGAGACGGTCGTCGACAACCCACCTTTTCCAATTCCAGCCCCAACATGTACCATTCCTTTTGATGAGTGTCTTTCTTTGCAGACAAGCTACTCTTCGGCTATCACTTCATTCTCCTCCATGGATCTGGAATACCAGGCATACAATATGGAGCCGGTCAGACCATATTGTTCTGCTTGCATCAGTACCGGTTGCCATTTCAATGGCATGTTCGCCATGTCAT
This sequence comes from Paraphoma sp. B47-9, assembly GCA_001748405.1. Lineage (NCBI taxonomy): Eukaryota > Fungi > Ascomycota > Dothideomycetes > Pleosporales > Phaeosphaeriaceae > Paraphoma > Paraphoma sp. B47-9. The sequence continues at coordinate 67,099 of BCLK01000024.1, forward strand.
TGTTTTATTGGCCACCCACCACCTCAGTCAGCCGAGATTACTGCGCCACTGCGCCAGTGGGTGGCTGGGCCAGTAATTACGTTCCAGATTACAACCATACCTACAAGCCCACTACGACCGGTCGCTATGCAGTCACGAAGGGTATTACGATGTACGAAGGCAATGTCTATATCTCCTATATCGAGCCCAGGGTCAACGACAACTGCGGGTCGGCCATTCTTCGCCGAAATCCGGAAACGAACCGTGTCATTACCATAGCATCGGAAGATTTACACAGTATTCGAAGTTATCCCAATGCATTCGCTCCGTTCCCCGTCAAGTGGGACCTTGTTCCCTGGCCCGTCAACTATGACGATTTCAACGGACCACCAACACCATGGAGCGCTTACTCCGGGCAGCAGAAATGCGCTCAAGCAGGCTACGGTGCACAAGATGATTTTGACATTGCCAAATTCTGTGGGACCCTCATCAAGCCGGACGACTACTTCCCTGATATGATGATGCCGCCTCAGATACGCAACTTGGATCCCGCCTGGGCGACATGTGATTTTGACTCGTACGCTGCGTACGACCCGCCAATCGCCCTAACACCAGTCAATATGTTCTCCAGCGCAGATGCAACTCCAACGCCTGGGGGTGAATCTCATCCCATCATTACTCCGGCAATACCGGGGCAGCCAGGGGGCGGCGGAATGCCAGTTGTGACCGGTAGACCTGAAAAGAGTGTAAAGCCACAGAAACCTTCCGAGGATGAGCCTTTCCCAACCCAAGTGGGAGCACCAAGCATTTCTGTCGGTGCACCGCTGCCGTTGGTCACCATTGGGTCATCTGTCATCCCTGTTGATCCCTCGAATGGACTCATCGTAAGGCCAGGCGTAACCTTGCGACCACAAGATGCGCCGGCCACAGTAGACGGGACAACGTTCAGCTTTGGGCCTTCAGGCGTCGTCATCGAAGATCCTAAGGGGAGAACTACATTTTCCGTTCCTTCGGCTGTTCCCCAGCAACCAGTCATTACAGTCGGAACTTCGGTCTTTCCGATCAATGTCCCAGGCCAGATCATCATCAAGCCAGGCGTGACTTTGAAGCCAGGCCAGCCACCGGTCACAGTCGATGGCACGACAATGAGTCTAGGCACCTCTGGAGTTGTCATGGTTAGTAAGGGTGGTTCAACAACCGTCCCTATCCCAGCCATTTCTGCCGAAACGCCGCCCATTACTGTTGGACCTTCGGTGGTTCCCTTCGACGCATCAGGTGGTCTGATCATCCGTGCTGGGCAGACTCTTCGACCCGGCGATCCGCCGACAGCTATCAGCGGAACCACGTACAGCATCGGCATCTCAGGTGTCACCATCATCGATTATTCGGGCACAAAGGTGTTACCACTACCCATCTCGAAAGAATACATCACTATCGGCTCGAACACCTATACTCTGGTCAATGGGAAGCTGATCATGGGCGAGCGGCTGACACTGTCCGGGCCCGGTGGTATGGTCGTCTTTGCTGGGACGACCGTTATGCTGAAGAGTGGAAGTGTTGTGGCTGTCAGTAAGGAGGGAACGAGTGTGATTCCGGTCAAGAGCAAGGCAGATGGGAGGAAGATAGATGGAGCGGGAGTAACAGGTGCGTCTGATGGAAACGGAGCTCCAAATTCGACGGCTCGGGGAAGTGCATCGAGGACTTCTATGGATTTGACCTTGCTAGCTTGCTTGCTGGCCTCGTACCTCCTCTGGCCTTTCTGAGCTGGGTGTTGCGGTATACGAGCTCTTTTCCATCGCGATCAAGGCTGCGTATAGCACCGACGCCACTCAAGCCACACCCGCGAGTGCAGCTCATCCATACATGTCGAAATCGGCCGCTTTCAACTGCAGACGCTCTTGCGCCTTGTCCAAGACAGGGTCAATGAGGTCCGCTAGTCTGCAAGGATGCGGCTTGTCCTGAGCTTCACCATCGTACCAAGGCGCGGTCTTGATGTACGCAACGGCCTCCAAAACCTGCTCATAGCTCACTCCCTCCGTAGTATCAGGCCCACCCTGCACTCGTCCGACCAACCCAGCACGGTGCAGACCCCTCAGAAGCGACCCCAGCAGCATAGCATTGCATGCTTCGGAACATCCTTCGAGGCCTTCGGTCAAGCGCTTGAGCAAGCGACGCATGTGTGATAGCAAATGTCCAATAGCAGAACCGCGGTAGGAGTTGAGCTTTGCTGTGACTAAAATCAGAAACGATGGTCAAAACAATTGGCAGAACGTACCTTTGACGATGGCGGGAAAAGGAAGGTCGACGAAGTCGATCTTATTCATCGACTTGCCCATAATGAGCACAGCCAATGAACGGAAGTCAGACCAGTGTTTCAATCTCCAAGTCTTGAAAAGCCAGTATACGCTTTTCTCGCTGTATACGAGACAAAATCCGGGTGTGGGGCGATCCCTCCCTTCACCTGAACGCTCCGCCATGGTCTCCAGGTAAACCGCTAGCACTGCTTCCAGGCTATACAACTGGACTATAGTTTTGACAGCCATGTAAAGCGAGAGATTCGTGTCATGTGGCGTGATGTCCGCCTTCCAATGCGCAAGCTGCATGACAATCCACATTGCCCTTGCGCTCAAGTCGTGCTCTCGGATGTGGTAGCGTCCACCTGCCGGGTTAGGAATCGTCTCGGGGCTGTTGGACTCGAAGAACCTGGACCAGAAGCTCGATACGGCGCGTAGCTGGGTGGAGGAAACAAGGTATCGAATCTCATCGTGATCAGGCCAATCCTGCAGCGGGCCGCCATCGGTGTTTCTCAGGATGAGAACGGTGTCGCCTTGCGGATGAATCTTGAGGTTGGCCTCGCGGGTAGCCATTTCTGTACTACCAGTTGCTGAGATGTTACAGCGCGTATAATGCGAGCTCGTGCGTTTGTGTGGGCTCTCGACTGTGTGCCAAGACTACTAGTGCCAACGTGTTATTGCATTCACTCGACGGCTTCATGCCCATCTGGCCTGCTACGTTGACACTCACTTGAGTAACGACATTTGAGTAGCGCTAGAGTTTCATTTTGCAGCGTTGTATCAGCACCAGTCTCTCCACGCGTTGGCGGCATTCGTGACATCAGCCGCATTGAGAGGAGTTTGAGGTATGCCTGCAAGATCATGCGTCCCATCAACATTCGAGGATTCATTCACTCTCAGTAATGAGAGTCTGTGTATGGCCGCATATCGAACAAATGAGTAGAACGTCGAAAAGAGTGAAGTAAGACAGCGGAATGAAAACAAGGAATAAGGTCCTTCTACATCTCAGACGCTCGATTCGAGCGGCGAATATACCGCTCCAGGCTTATGCGGTCTACGAAAATTGGACGTCGCAGGGCTCGGCCGTAATAACTCAATCTCATCGTCTTCTCCTTCGCCCTTCGCTACATCCGCCTCAGAAACACAGCCCTGACAACTCGCCATATCCGGCCTTCGTCTCATCATGAAGAAATCCACGCTCAGCACAAACACCTTCCACAGTACCTGCAGCAGTACAAAATTCGCAATACCAATTGACACAATCAGACTACTCGTGCTCTTCAGGTGCGGCACTTGACACAGATACGTGACCGACACTCCAGCTGGCTGGGCCGCCAGTTTCCATTTCGCCGCATTAGTAGTGTTGTACGGATCATACGCAAGTCCCGGCTTCTGCACTTTGATATTATTCCCCCAGCCCCACTTCGCATCACCAGCCGCTTGCTGCGCGGCGATAGCTGTGATGTTCTTGCTGAAGAGTTGCAGCAAGGATGTATCAACCAGTATATTTGGGTTGCTCTGTCCGAGGTCTAGCAAAACAGTAGAGTGAAATATCTTTGTTATGGTCGCTGCGGTGGCCCATAACTCGGCACCTTTGAATGGATGCAGGCCTTTGACTGGGGTGCAGAATTGCACTGTTCGCTCGATGCCGTCGTCACTCCAGGGAACGAAGAAACAGCCTGGGACTTCGTGCCGGAAGAATGTCGGTGATGTGATGTCCTCGGTGCGGTTGATGGGTGCAGGTGGAGGGAAAAATTGCATGTATCCTTTATATGTCTTTTGCTTGACATCAGCTTCTGTGGCCTTTTTTGTCGCCATGTAGATGTCGGAAGTGAGTTTGAGATAGTACCATGCCAGCAATGACTCGCCCCACCAGAGGCTTGGCTTTCTCTTCTCGTCGCGGCCGGGAAAACGCTCTACGGCGGAGTTGAGATCATAAGTGGTGGTTAATTTGATCATTCTACTGCCTTCAGGAATGTCTACAGTGCATTCGATGTCGGCTTTGAGCTCCGCGCCCCATTGTTGTCGAGCAATTTGCAGCGCCGAGCGATCGAGTCCTTGGAAGAAGATTTCTACGCTCGGTAGCTTGCAATTTCGCAGAGCGTTGTTATAGTAAGGTATGTCGCCAAAATATTGCGGAACTTCCTGCATATTCTGCCAGATGCTTTCAAGTCTGTATGAGAACGCCGTGTTGCTCGTGTAGTATGCATTGCTGACGCCCAGGATCTTCGACTCGCAGGTTGGTTGCGTATTCGCTGCCATGAAAGCTGGCCAGTTGGAAAAGAAGTTCTTCTCTGCTACAGTCGCATTGGGATTAGGAGTTTCGATCGTGATCATCTCGTAGCCAGTCGCGGCGACATTAAGAAAAGAAAATATTGCTGTTGCAATAATGCCTCCGACAAGCACCGCGGGCGTGAACCATTTGAAAGGATAAGGCCTCGAGAGGCCATACGAGAATATTGACTCATGCATTACAATCGAGCTGCAAGGTTGAAAATCAATATTATGTAGGGTCGAAATCATCCTTCGGGTTGGCGGGGTCAGGATGTACCTATGTACCAGAAAACGTCCATAGCATTGGCAGACTCACTCGTGGCTTCTGGCCCCAACGCCTCCTCTGCTGAAAGGCGTAGCGAGCCAGTCTAGAGTCTTACTACACCATTGCGGCTTGGGGGCCGAATGATAAGTCAATAACACGTGCATCGAGCGCTAACCACCATTGCGCTAGCTGCAAAGTGTCACCAATCAGCCGACTCCAAACTCACGAATCAAAGAAAGTGGCGTTTGGAAGGATTCTACGTAAAGCAGCACAGCCCCAACGTTTCCTTTTGCGGCTATTCTGACGATGTCATCAACCTTGATGTCTCTGTTGAGATATCATTGTGCATGACACGTTTTGCAGAGTGTATAATCCCGCCATTTCCATGTGTACAGTCAAATGGATATTGTTCCACGGTATTCATAGCGACGATGAAATCATGAATTCATAGACTGCATCTCCAGCATAGCAAAGCAATGTGAAAGTCTCCAGCAAAAATGGAGACATTGACAGACTCATCGTTGGTAGCACACAACCGTTCGCTATATATCAATAGAAATGATGCTATTATTTCTACTATTGGTAGATTTTGATTTAGATCAAGACGTCAGGTCCTAACATTCGAGGTTTTTATAGCTATCTTGCTGAGAATTAACAAAGCTTTAGGTTTATTTCACTGCTAGTTAGAAAACTGCAAGTCGTGAAATAAGTTCATCTGTCTCGTGGCACGAAGAAGAATTGAAGTAAATTAAAACCAGTACAGAATGCACTCATTCAAGTCTTCCCCCACTGCATCACCCCATCCTCTATCACCCATTCCCAACGCATATGCATTTGCCCACGATACGTATAGATACTGCTCCAGGTCATGCCTATCCTTTCCGGGCTATCTAAGAACAGCTCATCAAGGCAAACACCACGATGACGCATGGCTCTAGATTCATTCCTGAGGTCCTCATGTGAAATAATTGTATTTTCCACGAAATGTGCTCCAAGGACCGCACATTTGTCGCCCACAAATCCTCGAGACAAAGATCCTCCAATTCTGCACTCGCATGTCGGAGCTGAAGAGGCCCTTCTGACAGGATGCACTTCTTGTACGAGTCGACACATTGTTCTGCATGTGATGTGACTCGTGAATTTACGCGCTTTGAGCTTCGCGCCTAAAGATTCTATGGCGTCTGGCCTCTCGTCGATCAACTGATTTCGACGCGCATTGATACATTCGACGCGGCAGACCACTAGCGAGTCGTACGTCTCGACTAGGAACCGGCAGGACTCGACCACTTTTGACGCGATTTCCGCCGAAGCATGCTTGCCCGCTTCTGGTTTGCGATGCATACAAACGTAGATCTGCGCAAAGATATGTGTTTTGCCAGGTAACCGGCTCTACTGAGAGAATTTCAAGGCCATGACGATGCTGCGGATACGTTCCAGTCGTTTAGATACGCAGAATGCTTGCAACACGGGGTGGTCACTGTTGACGATCGTGATACACAATTAGGCTCGACGTCCAGATTTAAATAGTTCACGAATCAGTTCATCGGATCTTGGCGAACAGCAAGGGAGCACCTAACAAACTGCTTCGTTATTCGGTACTACATAGAGCTCTGGAAACTTCAGACCGTACGAGGAACAAAGTACAGGAATTATGCGGCGCTGAAAGTGTTCTGCATGATGCTGTGCGCTAGATCGGCCTGTCAATGGTAACTAAATACCCACGTAGGCAGACCGGTGCGATGATGATATTGAAGAGTGCGTATTTACGTTTGTACCATGGCGAATGAGTGGTTGAAACGAAGCTGGCTTGACCCCTGGCTGTTTCGACGAGATTAGCAACTGAACTAGGCCGATAGTGGACTTAGCGCCCTTGGCCATTCGGGGCTTCGCCGCAACACGATCACTAACCACACACAGCATCGTCAATCGAGCTTGCTGTCCTCCTCATGCTTCCCGAACTAGTTGGAACGCTTTGCCTTACCCGCGGCGTCGTCTGAGACATCATTATTTCACGATGCCTTTGCCAAAGTCGTTAAGGCGTCCCGTGCGTCGCACCTCCTCATCATCCTCGATCGGCCAATCGCAACGTAAGCAATGTCGCACGTGCAACAACCTCGACCCGAGGGGACACACGAGTTCTGTGTATCCTGATGATACAAACAAGACTGCAAGAGCTAGCCTCAGATTAGTGATAGATGCATTGAGTCTGTCGCAAACGAAAGACGTCACGAATCGGGGATGTAGATTCTGTAACGTTCTCGTACAAGCACTAGATGCTTTCTTCGAGGAGGCTTGGAGAAGTTCGAGGTCTCGACTTATTGTTGACCTGAAAGAGAAGAGCACAATCAAAGTCTCCATTGACAATGTCAGGTGGAGAGGAGAAATTATCGAAATTTACGCTGGATCTTGTAAGTCTTACCTTTTATGTTGGGTTGGCCATGGCAACTCGACCGAAATCACGCAGTGTAAACATTTCATATCTAGCATTTCGCGCTCTCTCAAGCTCGTCGAGAGCTTCTCTAAAGCCAGGCCAGCTGATATTTTCTAGCATCAAAAGCCCCTTGGCCGACACTCGGAACTGCTCACCACATCCCAGTCGATTCTGGTTCCGATGATACATTCAATTTCATTCGTCGCTGCATCCAAGGATGTGTTGCCAATCCTAAGCATACGGCGTGCAGATTTTCGTGCAAGTCGTCTATTTCTGCCCCGAAACGCCTTCTAGATGTCGGACGAGCGACGTCGCCAATCCGCCTCATTGACACACAGGGCAAGACTTTCCAGTATATTGCTCTGAGCCACTGTTGGGGATCTGCACCTCAACTGATCACCACGAAATCCAATTGGGCGAAGCTTGCAGTCAACATCTCCTTCACCGCCCTGCCCCCGTTATTTCAAGACGCCATCATCATTACTCGGCAGCTGGGCTTGCGCTATATTTGGATCGATTCACTGTGCATCATTCAGGATTCGGTGCGAGACTGGGAGACCGAGTCTTCTAAGATGGGCAGTATCTATCAAAATAGCTATGTGACTATATCGGCGACAAATTCGGGTGATGGCGGTGCCAGATGCTTAGGAGGCAGGCGAAAGCCGTTGAAGTTGCCATACACAAACACGACCAAGAAAGAGTTTGCGTTACGTGCACGGAAGATTCTTGACCACCATCCAGATTCTGACCCCGATGGCGGACCGGCGAAACCTATTGGCCCATTGTCTTCTCGTGCGTGGGCTCTCCAAGAACACGTGTTGAGCACAAGAATCCTACACTATACTGCGACGGAACTGCTCTTCGAATGCAAAACTTCATACCGATGCGAATGCTCGCCTGAGCGCAAGTCATACCCAACAACACCATCTCTGATACCCAAGGCAGTTGCGAGCAAGAAAGCGCACGCCGTGTGGCAAGCATGGCAAACCATCGTCGGTAAATACTCCTCGCGGGAATTGACGGTGTCCACGGACAAGCTGCCAGCAATCTCTGGAATCGCAAGCAAAATACGAAAGGCTACGCATTCAGAATATCTGGCCGGAGTCTGGAAAGCAAACCTCGCATCCGACATGCTGTGGTCGGCAACCTCCGCAAACTCTGGGGACGGCGGGTGTTATGCATTGGACACATGGCGCGCCCCAACATTCTCTTGGGCAAGTCTCGATACTCCAGTGTCCTACACAACTCTGGATGATGAGGAGCGCGAAACCTTTGCCCCCATGATATCGCTGGTGGCGTCCCCGGTCACGCCAAAAGGATTGAATCCACTGGGAACGGTATCCGATGCTTCCATGACGATCCGCGGACCGAATATGGCTGCAACGCTCTGTTCAGAGCTCAATGGCGGAAAGTGGACGTACCTGCTTTTAATCAAGGGCACGAGCACGATACCTGTTCGGCCCGACTGCTTACTGGTTGATGCTGAAATTAAGGCTGAGAAGGAGGCCGAGATGCTGAAAACCGTGCGTCGCGCACGGAAGGGCGACCCTTTGCGCAACTTCAGATCCCCCGTACTGTGCGTCAGCATCGCGCGATACGATAATCTCATTGCAGGAATCGTGTTGGGAATCTCCGAACAGAACCCGGCCGCATGGGAACGGCTGGGCACTTTCGCTGCCGGCACCGAAGCCATGCAAATTGCGGAATCGAAAGAGATCGTCATCGTATGAGCTCATAGAATTCCGAAAAGCACCAGACTGTGTTCTAGACTGCCCATTGTTGGCGGGTCACATCACGTGCACACGTGTGGTTTCCGCCTAGCGTTGTCTTGGACGAAACACTCCGAAACAGCCTTAATGTCGCTTCTTGCCGTACGGCGCATCTGCCAACCTTTCCACCACTCAAGACCGGTAGCGACATTCGCGCTGTGGAGCCGTCTCACCCCACATTTACGTGCATTAAAAGTTTCCGAGATGCTGCCGTTTCGTGCCGCCAGCCAACCAGGGCTTCCAGTCCTGGCGGAAATGGCTTGTTTCAAGGTCAGATGGTGTTTATATACCTGAACAACCTCGACAATGTGGTGATCTTTACCGCTTCACGATCTTTGGAAGATTCGTTCGTTCTTTGTCGCTCCTTTGACACTCATTTGGTTCGCTGGTCGTTCGTTTTTGTCACTCTTTTGTACATCTGACCTGTTTGCAACATGTTGCTCTCAACATTCATTCTTTCCACGCTCGCGAGCGCCGTGACTGCTCAATTATCCGAGAGCAACCTCAAAACCTACGTAGGAAGCCTGCCACTTTCTGCCAACTTCAACCCCATCAAAGAGTCGTACTGGACGGGTCTTCCTCACCATCGCCGCACACCGTTTGCTGTCTCGCCTGATGGCAAGTCAGCATACCTTGCTTATCTGGATGCTTCGCAGACGGGCGTCCACGTACAGCAGGTTGATCCTTCGACCTTTGCTGCTATTGGCACTGCCGTGACTGTGGCCGGCGGAAAGGAAGCGGGAGGACTTGTCGCCCACAACGATGGTTTCGCTCTATTGACCAACGAGGCTATGCCATCTGGCACCTCCAACGCACCTCCCGCAAGCACACCTGTTCCTGTGCTCTACCGTTACACTTCCGGCAAGCAGACGTTCAAGACTTGGCTGGGTGGCCCAGACAATGTCGGTGGGATGGGTGCCCTCGCCTCACCAGATATGAACGGTGACCTCGCTTACTCGGAGACCGCCAAGATGTATGGCGCCTACTTTGTCGTCACAGCCTACTCTGGTGATGCACAAGGCCATTTTGGCGACGCTATCCAATATGTTTCCGATGCGGGTAAACTCACTCAGATCCAAGGCGCCAGCTCGAGCTGGGGATGCTCTCACAACACCGGTATTGCTTTCGAGGCTGCTGATTCAGTTCCATTTGCCAGTCTCTGCTCGGAAGATCAAGGTGCCATCTGGCTGAACACTGGAGGTACAGGCATGAGCAAAGCTGGTGTCAAGGTCTCCAACGAGAACGTTCAGAACGGTGCTGGCAATGAGGCCATGGGCGGCATGTCCGGCTCGTACAGTGGCCTTGCCCGCTTCATTGGTAGCGACTCTTACATCTTCACATGGGTATCCCGCGGTGCCAAGGACCTCACCACCAACGAGTGGATGGGTAACGGCTATACCAACTCTGTCAACCGTACTGTCAATCGCAATGTTGCTATCGCCACCTTCTCCGACAAGAAGACTATTGTTGGCGAGCAGGCCACTTCCACTCTTGGTCCCGATGGTGACAAGCAGGTCAACTGGATCACCCAAGGCTCTGCTGATTGCCAGAATGCTCACGTCGCCGCTTTTGACAAATCAAGCGCCATTGTTACCTGGGAGGAAATTGCTGAGCCCACTTGCGAGTTCATCGCCATGGGCTGCAAGGGCGCTTACACCGGCTCATACTTCCAGCTCGTCAAGGACGGCAAGAAGGTTGGCACTCCCGTCAAGAAGACAGATGTGTACGTTGCTGGAGACATGGTCACCATGAGCGATGGTCGTGTCTGCTGGCCGTACGTCGACATGGCCTGGAAGCTCGATGCCCCTGTGCGCAATGCTGCCAGCGTGAAGGCGATCAGCTTTGCTTGCATGAGCAACGGAGCTGTGTCCAATACCCCCGCCGTTAGCTCTGCCGCGCCCGTAAAGTCGTCTGTTGCTGTCCAGCAGCCAACATCCGTCGCTGAGAACTCCGATGCTACGGGCACACCCATTGTCATCGACTCGAGCGCGCCTGCGGCACCCACGCCAGCTCCAGTCGACTCTGCTCTCCCAAGCTTCGCCATCGTTTCCTCAGGCGCGACCATTGACCCCGTCAGCACACCGGCCGCCGCCATTACACCGACCCCCACACCAGTCGACAACGACCTGCCCGCTCCTTATGACTCCTCCATCCAGCTCCCAGCTTCCCAGTCATTCAACCCCAGCGAGGCACCAGCTTTCACGCCTGCCCCTGAAGCCCCTGACGCGTCTGAGCTCCCAGTGTACTCCAGCACACCGTCTCCATCCCAGGCTTTCCCTACAGATGTTCCTGAGTACCCAACCGACATTTCCACCCTCCTCCCCGTCGTGTCTCCTACACCCCAAGTCCCTTCGAACGGCGAGGCCACCCCAGTTGCACCTTCATCCGTCGCTTCGCCGATCGAGACTCCAGCTCCGGAGGATGGCGATGACGAGGATGTCCCCTGCGACGACAGCGAAGACGACTCTGAAGCCCCTGCTGTTTCGGCCACACCTTCTCCTCAAGTCCCCTCCAACGGCCAAGCAACCCCTTCATCTCCCGCTTCTCCCATCGCCACTCCATCTCCCGAAGAGAGCGGTGATGACGAAGAGGACCTCCCATGCGACGATGAAGCCGGTGACGCCGAGTCCGACGACACCGACACCCCTCTCGGCGCATCCAAGCCCTTCCCATCCGCCACCGCAACACCACCATACCCCTACCCATCCGGCTTACCCACCGGCTCAGGCTCCCGCTCTCCTCCCACTGCTGCCCTCCCAACTGGCACCGGCCGTCCTGGAAGCGGTCATGGACGTCCCAGCTACGGTCGTCCCGGCTTCAACTGGGGTCGCCCGAGGCCATCTGGTTGGGGCTCGTGGCCTAAGCCAACTGGTGGCTTCGGACCACGACCAGGTGCTGGTTTCGGCCCGGAGAAGTATGATTTTGGCCTTGTGAAGGGTCAGGAGGCGAAGAGCACGCCTTGCACCTTTGAGACGAGGGTTAGGGCGAGCGCAACTCCCAAGGCTTAGATGTGAGGTCGAGTGATTGATTGATTGGATGATGGGAATTTGCCATCTCGTTGAGAGGGGTTGGATTGTGGATTCTTGTGTAAATAGTTCTAACCTTTTTATCTTCTTTTTCGGATTCGTGTAAGTTGGTTACCCGTCTCCGGGTGGGACGAAATAAAACATTATGTTTGGTTTGCGTATGCGCCACGACGATTGCATATTTGAGTCCATGTTCTTGTGACATCGATGATCCACACACGTGCAGTGACTGAATCTCAATCGCATGACAATGAGCCTGGCGCGTTTGTCCTTTTGCGCGTGCGGGGCAACGACGGAATGTAGTAGTCTATGAACATGAAATTGTTGAACTAAGTGTGGTTAGGGTGGGCATTAGATGTCGGCGCCGGCTGTATTGAAACTTCTGATGCATTGCGATTCGAATACTTTTTGTGAAAAGCATACATGAGGGCTTGGTTTATGGGCAAGGGTGGTAAAAAAAGGGTAGTACGTTAGATTAATTAGTTCACAGACTCCGTAGGTTGATCATTATTTTTGTGGTCGCCCTCAATGATTTAGCTCAGAGAAGTAAGTTTCTATGCATACTGTGATTCTATGTTAACTTTTAATGGGTGTATTGGGTGTCAAGTAGCATATGGAATCTTTACTTAAGCTTCCCGTTGGTCATGACTCTGAAGATTGCTTGAACGTCCTATGCGTAATCCACTTCACCATCCTCTTACATTCTCCGCACCGCCAATCTCATCTATTCCATGCTCGTCACTTGTCCCGACTTCTTGTCGCTCCTCCACCTCATCTTCCACTTCTTCATCTTCCACTTCTTCATCTGCCGTAAGATAACCATCATCTTCATCTTCGCTTTCGATTTCGCTTTCGCCACTCTCGCTCGACGTTTCAGAGTCCCAGTCCACTTCGTAATTCGAATCATAGTCAAATTTCGATTCCACATTTTGACGATTGGGCTCTTCAGGTTGGCGTAGCGTAACACCCATCCTAACAAGTTCAGCCTCGTATAACTCTCGATCTACCTCTCGTTCTTTCCGAATCTGGCGCATGCGGGATTTCCAGACTCGTTTGATAAAGATTGCAAATGGCTTCTTGTAAATAATCCATCTGGCCTCGAACTCATCCATGAGTGTTTCGAGAAGCTCAAGGTCTCGTGGATGTGTATCGTGCATTGCTTCTTCGGGCGTGGGTCGCTTGAAGTTCGGCCGGAGCCTTACCTCGTCCAAGACTCGATAGCAGCAGGTATGTGGAAGTTTGAGCTTTTCGAACGTCAAGACTCGGAGGATGGACAGAGCCATCTGGTCTGGCTGATCCGCGTGATCGATCCATGAGAATAGGTACGGTCGAATCGTCCTACTATGGTATGTGTATTCCTCCGGCTTCGGCATGTTATATATGAGACCTCTACCAAAGGGCACGCTGGAACGCGAGACTGCGCAGCTGACTACACTACATCCGTTCTTTGAGCAGTGACAAGCGCACTCGTCAGGGTGATACAGATGTACAGCCGTCGACAACACATTGCAGGCCTCGGTGACCGGTTTCAGGTGTGATATGACTCCGGAAACAGATTTCGCTTCTGCTCTAGCGTTTGCAAAACAAGCCTGTACAACTGAGAGTCGAATAATTATATGTGCTGGCGTCGTAAGAAAAACCGGATGAACCCATGCAGGATCAGCTCCGTGGCTCAAAAACCATCTGGCGGTTCTCCACATGGAACCCCATTCCAAGAGTGGCTTCGATACGCAAACCCACAAAGGCGTACCTTTCATACCACAGACGGTGCTCAGATCGTGTAGCCCAGCCAGCCAAGCACCCTTAGCTCCCTGCAATGTCAGATCCCATGTATGATACAAAGTCCTTAACTCTTGTGATGACGAGAACACCAAACCATGGAGTGTTCCTTGGCCCAATGATCCGAAAAGGGCTCCGTTGTCACACGAAAGATTCGTAGCTATACAGCGGAAAAACTCAATGTCTCGATCAAAATTTTGCTTTCCAGATGTCCCAGATAGGTGCAGGCAAGCATTTAGATTACGCCAATCCTCCGGCCTCACTCTCACACCAAAATCAAGGAGTGATTGGAGGGAGTCCCGTACAAAATTCATGATCGCTGTTTTCCATAAGTTGACAATGACACCGTCAGAAGGGTGAAACAGGCCGCTTTCGACGACTAGCTGAATGCCTTTGGGCCAGTACGCGAGTGCTTCGATAAGCGCCCTGGTCTGTGGCGACGATTGCCAACTTACTAATTTTGCAACATCCAAACAAAGTGCAAACTGCGTCTCGGACCTGCACATGATGCTTCGGGCTAAAGGATCATCTTCATCCAGTTCTACGAGATTTTTAGTCATGTGGGGTATCTCGCGACACTTAAGATAGTGGAATGTGTAACTCACTCAAGTTGCACTCTTCTATGCTCAGAACTTCCGAGAAGGCCGCATAGTACTTTATGCCACCTGGAGCGCAAACATTACTATTTCCTGCAGGAAGAATCGTCCAGTAATCGACTTTGCGTGTTAGATGAATCAAAATTTCGCGGTAAGCATCCATGACTCGATCTGTTGCATGGTCTAACCTGTCTACCATGAGATCCTGCCATAACTCGACGGGTGATCTATGCAACGTTAAAAGGTGTAAGATCAGAGTTCTTCAAAGCCCTACTCTGCTGAAGTGTCATCTTGGTCTACAGGAACGCCTTGCGCAATACACGTATCGATGAATGCACATAGCATACTACTATCGCTGTATCCCTTGTAAATGAGATAGACGAAAAAGTGGAGAACATACTGGGAAGGTTAACACGCGTGAAAGCTCTTGTGTATGACCTTCGCTCACTTCCATGATCCCATATCCATCTTTATTGAGATCAGTGGGATGAGCATCTTTACCAAAGCAAACTTGAAGCGCACTGAATGTTTCTGATGCAAGGTGAGAAAGTCTGCCGTGACTTTTCCACCACTGGGCATCCCTTTGAAACTCCATCTGCGTCTGAGCATTCCTGAATATCTTGAAAGCCGCAGAATCCGGACGGATTGCACGATACCGAAGTGTAGGTGCTATCGAGCTCCAACCTCCTCTTCGTGAGCGCTGTAATCTAGCTTGAATGCATGCGCCCACTACACGCATGGAGAAGAAGAATTGTATGGCGACAGTCTCCGAGTAATCTGCATAGATGAACACTGGGCAATCTGGTTTATGAGTGTAGATACTTTCGGAGAAGACTGAGTACCAGCGACGGCGCGTCCGGGCAGTCCTTTTCTTGGGACGACAATGACATGCTGCAATTGCTGTGCCACGGGTTCGGCGCACATTTGATTCGTAAAAAACACTTTTCTGTTTGGCGAGGGTCGTTTCGAAAGTAGGTGCAAGCGCATTCAAGGTATGAGCGGCTTCAGACAGAAGTGATGGGGACACGGTGCTCAGGTCTCGAGAGGAAGTGCTGCTCAACACCTAGAATCAAGTTGTTAAGATGCAACTTGGTGTCTGATAGGAGGTTTACCAAGATTTCTGTCATTTGCTGCAGCTTCGACATGCTACGCGAGAGCTCCTGATGAGACCAGCGCTGATACTCAAAAGACGTTGCGATGTCACCATGGACACTTCTTAATGCGTCGAGGTGATGGCCTTGACGTTCTTGGATGACCGTATTCTGCGAATGCAATGTGCCAAGCGCTGGTTGAATGCCGTCAACCTCTCGCAAGACTGCGTCCAGTCCAGCACTTTGCAGCGCCAGCGAAACGTTATCCTGGAATCTGCTGAGCGTGACCCGCAAATCCGCGAGCGTATCTTTCCTGAATGGCCAAGCCGATCTCTTCAAAACCGCTCTGATTCGAGCCTGGACGTCTCCAGGGTCCTTCTCAGCCTGACATTGAAGCGCCATGCTCTCCAGCTTCTTCAGCACATCCTGACACGCTAGCAGCGCCATATGCAGCTGCGAAGACGGCTCATGATTGTCGATGTCGATGCGCCCCTTGACTCGTTCTAGTCCCCGGAGTATGCCTTGGAGCCCTTCGACTTGTCTGAGTACAGCCTCGATATCATCGTGATGGCCGCGGTATTGCGAGTAGTATCGATGCAGGATCTGACACGTCTGTATGCCGAGTGAGGTGATGCCGACTGCGGTGCCAGCCACGGAGAAGGGGTCGCCCATGATGGCGAGCAAGACACATTGCTGTAGAAGGCTGAAGCGGGGTCAGACGGGTAGCTATAGGGAATACGCAAGGCTGAGAATGCCAAGAGGATGCTGCATATCGAGGTGGCTATGCAGCCAACCAGAGGCATTGTACCCTGCAGCAAGGCGGCGAAGCAGATTTGCACCCATGTTTGGGTGTGCCGACTCCTCGATGGGGTTTGAGTAAACGCCGCGAGAGGTGGGAGGGAAGTCGTCACCACGGCCAAAAAATGCCGCCACTGCCATCTCGCACAGCAAGAGCATCCGTACTCAATCACACGTGCTCAGAACGCCAGACAATTCCAAGGTTGGAACACAAAAAGATCACGTGCCTTCAACATCTCACCATCACAGCATCAATCAGAAGCAAAGCGCATGCACGACTTCAAGACAGCGTTAAGCAACAGCACACCCAGCCACGAATGCAGGAAAGCTTCGGTCACATGCACGTTTTTTAACCACGAACACAAGACACATTCACAAACGAAAATATGTATATTCTCCTCTCATCCCTCCATCTCTCCCCATCTCCTTCCCCCTTCTTCCAACCATCTCACCTCCCCCTAACAAACTCAAAACGCCCACCAACAACTCGGCTGATATCTCACAACCCCTCAATCCCCCAACCCGCCCCCCCAAAAAAAGAAAACGCCCAAGCTATGCATATAAACCCTCCATCTACAAATGCTTGAACCCAAACCCCACACAGAAAAGAAAAACGCCCATAGACGCAATGCAACCCCTTTCAAATCGATTTGCGTGAACCAATGAAACATAAGAAAACCCCAGGTCTTTAAGCGGGTATACTAACGACCCTACACACCCGTCCACCCCCTCCGTCTCCGTACCGTAGAAAGATACCCGCTCTCCGCAGAACCCTATTCTGCATTCGAGCCCTTTCTTCCCACAGTACTCAGTTCGCCACCGCTGGTCTCGCGTCTGCGGCGTACAATCTGCAAGCGCGGAAGAGGCGGCGCAGCGACACTCGCGCCATTAGCAGGAGCGTCGTTTTCGCCGCCGACATTACTTTGGCGACGGCGGTTGACGGCTTCGCTGAGACGGCCTTGACGGGCTTTGGGGAGGCGCGAGCGCTCGACGGCCGAGGAGCGGTTGTTGGCGTCTATGCGGGCGAGGGAGGATGCGGCGTCGCGGGATGGGGGGCGAGAGCTGGTGCGTGTGGATGTTGGTGTGCCTGTTGGGCCGAGGGCGGCGAAGGATGTGGATGAGCGGGCGAGGACGGGGGGTTTGGAGCGGCCGGATGATGCGGGTGCGGATGGGTCTTCGGCTAGGTCCCACATTGCTGTGGACTGGCTGCGGGTTATGCGGTCTCTGGCGCTGCCGCCGAGGGTAGGCGTGCCCGTCAATATTGGGATGGTGAAAGAGCTCTTTAAGCTATTAGGGGTTGGGGGTGTTAAACCCATGCCCGAGCCAACAAGCGTGGATCCAGTGCTTGAGCCTGAGCCATCGCGACGACCAGCTGAAGATGCAGGACGCCGCAGATTCATGCCAATGCCAGAAGCACGGGACAAGCTACGCTTCCCATTCGAGACAACACCGAGGCTGTTCATGTCTACCTCATCGCAGGCACGGACAAGCTCTTCAGCCATCTGTCGTACCAAGACAGCACCGTCGTGCTGCACGAGCCAGCTGATGCGCTCGTAGCAGCCAAATGCACGAATGAGCCAACAACCTTCGTCCTTTGCGTCGCATATTGTTCGCAGGATACGCAGAAGGTTGAGACGTGTAACGGCATCCTTGTGGCCAAGCTTTTGCTCTGTCCTTTGGAAGATCTCTGGTGCGGCGAGAGACGCAGCAATGGGTGGAGATAGGCGGACGAGCTTTTGCAGTGGCTCTAGCATGTTCTCAAATGTCGACTGCGATAGCTCTGCGGACGTGTACGCCGAGATGATTGCGGGTGTGAAATTCGAGTGAGCCGACAATAAATATTGCTCAACTCGAGCGGTCTCTTCCTGGAGCCTGAATAAAGAGTTAGCATGACCAACGACGTGGAGTTCTGTAATACAACATACCATACGAAGATAGCGTCCAAGGCAGTGACCGCCCAATTGCGATCGCCAAGCAGCGACACGTAGAATGCCAGACCCTTCGCATCCCAGAGCATCTTTCGTGCGACTTTGCCTGAGTTGACCATCTCAAGCAGTACCGGCAGCGCAAACTCCTTGAGCGGTCCACCCTCGCGCACGACCTCTTTGAGCAGAGGTATGATGTCCGAAAGCGCTGCCTCTTCCTGTCTGCTCTTGTTGTGCCGACACAGGTTGTACATGGTGTTGAGGATCTGATTCGAGATCTCGCGATGGAAGGGTGGAAGTCGTGTGGGATCGGAGGCGGATCGATTCATGTTACGGGTGATTGCGTCTTTCTGCCGAGTTGACTTGAGTAGTTCGATTAATATGTCGATGGCGTTCGAGTTCTGGAGGGCTTCGTGAGTGGAGGAGAGGGAGCTGAGATTCTTGATGAATTTGAGCATGGTGATTTGGTGCGGCGGAGCCATTTTGCGGAGGTCCTTGAGAACGCCTATGTACGGTTAGTGGGGTTCTGCCTGACATAGTGATAAGCAGTGAATGATGTGGCATGGTAGGAGCGAATGGATTCTTCCCAGACCAAATTGACCAATGAATGGAGTTGATGAGCATGAACTTACGCTTGAGAATCATGCGGTCGGCCACAAGATCCTTGACATGGCTCTCTGCCTGCGAGAAGATGAGGAAGATGTGTACAATGCGCCCAACAATGAGCCTTGCTACCTCTCCGTCCTCCTCTACCATTCGGTTCAGTACCAGACTCAGCGGGTACAAAACACTTGACCTTGAGAAGATCCGACAGAAGTCGTTCTTGGGCGTCGGGCCTTGCAGCTCGAAGACTCCATATACGCCATTGACACCGATGAGTACGAGGTCGCGCTCAGCGTCGATATCCTCCTCAAGGAATTCGACAAGAACGTTGATACCACCACAGCCAATAAACATCTGAAGCGTCAATGTACTTGTCTGATACATTTGCCGCACGAAAGCAGCGGCCTCTTTGCGGATGTCGCTCGGGTACTTCTTGTAGGCGAAGTGGCAAATGGTCGGTATGCCACCAAGGAAGGACAAGCTTTCCTGCGCTTCAGCATCTTCCAGGATGATGAGGTTGATGATCTTCAACAGTGGCAGAACGACCTCATTGGGTGGTATGGTGCCCAGAATCTCCAGAATGGGCAGCATCCCGTGGCTCCGCAGTATTATTGAACGCTTATCCGGTGACTCGTACAAGACTTGTATCAATTGATCGGCAATATCGAGAAGCACATCGTCAGGTTGACTGGTCTTGAGACAGCCAACAAGATTCTCCGTCATCTTGGTCAATCGATCGTCCCGATCTCTTGCGACGTTGTTCTCCAGGTTGAGATTATCGAGACCCTCTTCGAGATTTGCGAATGGGTCCATGTCATCCTCGTCAGCAATGACAAAAGAGCTTGCCATTTTCGAAGTGATCATGGCCAAGCTGCTATGCTCACTGCCACTGTCGCTCTCCGCTCTACTAGGAATGGCACTGGGATGCCTGATGTCGCCAAACACATCCGAAAAGTCATCGCCTTCATCTTCAGCATACTTCTGGATCTCGATCTCAGACTGGGTTCGCTGCAACTTTCGCGTAGATGTCGAGCTCGCTGACCGCTGTCGTGCGCTCCCATTCGATCTGGTGTCTCGCGTCGATTTCGGCGCTGCCTTTAGATCGCTAGGATGGAACAATCGTGGCGAGAAAGACTCGGAAGGTGAGCTTGACATCACTTTCGCTACCTGTTGTTGCGGCAACATCGACGGCGGCTGTGCGTACTGCATAGCGGCCAGCTTCCGCTCAAAAGCACCTTCATCTGTAGGTAGCAAATCTGAGTAGTCTTCCACGGAGTCTTCGCGAAACAGCTGGCTCGGCCTAGCAAGTGCAGCCACTTTCGTCTTCGACAGCTGCGCGGCTTTGGGAATGCCGCGTAAGAATGCAGTCTTTGGTTGGACATCTAGCCGTTCTTCCAATTCGGACGCAGTCGAGGTTGTACGTGATGGCAGGATTGTAGCTCTAGCTTTGGCGTCATTGGCCTTTGCGCTGCCACTAGACTTCGGTCCGAAGCCTTGCGGCGCTTTCTGGTAATGCTGCAAGTTAAGCGGGCTCTTCACCGTGGCTTCACCGTCACCATTGTCAGAAATTCCGGTCACCGCCTCGATACTTGCGAAAGCCTTGAGCTTGTCGCTAGAGAACAGGCCACCAAAGTTGTCCTGCGGCTTAAGGTGTGGCATTTGCAGTGCGCGCGGCGAGATGCTCTCGGCAAAGTCGTCATCCCAATTGTCGTCGTGGTCAAGCTCTGGCGAGCGGAACGACTCTGCTGTTGGCCTGTGCTTGGGGATGTTCAGGTTAACGTTGGCAGGACCTTTGCGAAGTGGAGCTGCAGCGCCGTTTGCAGGTGCAGGGGTTGGTTTCTGCGCGCCGGACGCAAGACGGGCACTTCGCCGCAGCGAATTGGGTGACTTGAGAGCCTCATTCCACTCCTGCACGGACTTGACGGCTTCCTGGTATTCCGTGGGCTTGGTGGGGACTGCGGGAACCGTCCGCTTGGCGGACAGAATCCAAGGGTGCTTGAGTAGCCGTTTCGCCGAGATGCGCAGGGTGGGGTTCTTCTGGAAGCATTCCATGAGGAATTCGCGGAGGAGCTGAGGCTGTTAGCAAATGGGTTTGGGACCTGAGATCACGAGTCTTACCGGAGAAGCACTGCCAGGTATGGGTGGGTGCTCATCGTTGACAATGCGGAAGAGCGCCTGCATGGGCTGAAGTTTGTGGTACGGCGGCTTTCCCTCGATCAGTTCGATAACAGTGCACCCAAGACTCCAGATGTCCGAAGAAGTAGTGGCACCGGAGAGCTCAATGACCTCTGGTGCCATCCAGTATGGGGTTCCAACAACGCTTGACTGGTCCAGGCCGGACTGTTTTGTAGCCACACCAAAGTCTGCCAACTTGACGAGGCCCTCCTTTGTGGTCAGGATATTCGCACCCTTGATGTCCCTGTGTATAACACCCTGCTCGTGGAGATATAGTAGACCGTGGAGGGCCTGGGACATGTAAAGGGCGACGAGGTTTTCCGGGAACTTGCCGAAGTTTTTGCAGATGCTGTGCAACGAGCCATTCTCGCAGTACCTGTGAATGTCAGCCCTTGCACCAAAGTTGGCAGAACCAGAATGGTTTACTCGAGAATAATGTACAGACTCTCCGAGCTTCTCACGAAGCCATTGTACTTGACGATGTTGGCATGGTTCAGATTCTTGAGCAGGTCAATCTCCATCTCCATGTTCTTGAGGTCCGCCGCGCCCAGATTCTCCAGGCGGACCTGCTTGATGGCGACCGTCTCCCCTGTGCCCCAGTTCAGCGCGCGGTACACGCTGCCAAAGGCGCCCTTCCCCAAGCAGTCGCCCAGCTGGTAGTCCTTGAGACCGGCGACATCCTGGGCGGCCCGCTGTGCTGCGCCTTCTCTGCTGGGCCGCTGCTCGCGCTCACGGGACTGGCCATTGTGGTTGGACGAGGTCGAGCCCTTCTTTGCGTGGGCCGGCGTGCTGGACTGCGATGTTGAGGCCTGGGAGGATCGCGAGTTGGAGGCGGCGTGCGAGGCCTTGGGCGGATGTGACACCATGTTTGCTGCCCTCTGCTGACCAGCGGTCGGCTGCCGTCAATTGCCGCCCCTATTGCCGCGGGCTGGTGCAGCTCGCGAGACTGGCGATGGGCGGTGAGTGCAGCGGTGGACGATCGCTGTGTGCGGTGTGCATGTCCCCCAGCAGCGATGGTGAATTGGTGCAGGCAACCGTCGTCAATAGTGATCCCAGGCTTGTTTTTCGTCCATGCGCTGTGTTATGGGCGTTGGCGGGGTCTGTCTCACGCCCTGGCCGTAGTTGGAGCTGCTATGGATGGGATCCTGGCCTCGAAACGGGCCCCAGATTGTCTGGCGAATCTGCGCACGCCCTGCCGTCCACTCAACACCACAGTTGATCCAGGAAGAGTCGCGTCGGTGGGATGTGTGCGATCCAGCATGCGGGGTCGAGGAATGCGGCGGGTATCGTGTGTCTTGGGATACAAAGGGTGTGGTGATGCTGCTGTTACCAAATCTCCGCAGTAGCTTCCGCCGTTGCACGCCTCGCTTGGCCGCCATCACTTTCGGCCGCATTCACGAGAATGAAGGCCATGTCAATGCGCGATTGGCATCAGAAACAGGATGATGGATATCGCGACGCGTCCAAAGAGACTCGAGATGGTCAGCGGCGGGCTTGCTGCGGTCAATATGGCGCAGTCGCGGTCTCACGTGCGCGCGCTGTTTCCAACGTTCGTCACCCGCATGCTGCACGAAGACATCGGAATGGAAAGTGTATCCACCTCCCGAACCACGCGAATCGGCAATCGACATGCAAGACACAGCTGCAAGACCCGTCACATCAGCACCGCGGACTGAGTCGCGCCCGATGCGGGGAAATGCGGGGACAGTCACCATCAGCGTGGAAAGAGCAGCCGAAGAAGCAACACAGCACGCATGAGCTGAAGTGGAACGTGCCATCGGCGCCTGCAAGCACTTGTCACTCGGTACTCTGAGTCCCTTTCGTCCTTCTATCTATGGGCGCGCCAGAACTCCTTGCTATACTGAACAAAACCTCCCTTAGCGGCCAGCGACCACGTTGAGGACACCGCCGTCTACCGCAATGATCTCGCCATTGACATAGGTATTCTTCGCCAGGAAAAGCACCGCCTGCGCCATCTCTTCGTCATGGCCTGCGCGACCCTGGGGAACGTGACCCTTCTCCTGGATCTTCTCGTCTGGCACCTCACTCTTTTGGTCCTTATTGCTCTCCTTTGCTGTCATCTCCGAGGGAAAGTAGCCCGGTGCAATCGAGTTTACGCGGACGCGGATCTTCTGGAACTCGGCAGACATCAGCTTGGTGAGGTGAACCGTGCCACCTTTTGCGGCGTTGTAGCTGAAGTGACCTTGGGCGTGGCGCATGATGCCGGACATGGAGGAGATGACAATGACTGATGCAGACAGGTGGCCGTGGGACTCGGTGCCGGCTTGTAGTAATGGCAGCAGCGCGACAGTTGTGAAGTACACGGATGTGACGTCGGTGTTGTATGTCTCGCTCCAGCCCTCGAACGTCTCGTTGTTCCAAAGCTTCTCCTTCAGATCGGTCGCCTTCTCCTGGTCTGGCTCGGCCTTCTCGCCGCTGATACCAGCCGCTGCGACCAGCAAGTTGACGTGCTTTTCTCTTGAAGATAACTCTTCGCTCAGTCGCTCAAGGTCGTCCTTCTTGGTGACATCGCATGGGCCCAGTGGGATGATCTGTCCGCCACCGTTGGGTGTGTGGGACTTTGCCGCTTGCTCGAGCACCTCCTTCCGACGTCCAGTGATGTAAACCTTGGCTCCGTTGGCAGCAAGAGCTTGTGCAGACATAAGACCGATGCCAGATCCGCCACCAGTCACAACGCAAACATAGCCTTTTACTGAGAAGAGCTTCTCTGCTCTGAGGTCGCTTGTGTTGGCCATGGTCGGATGTATTTGGGGGTTGTGAAATAGATGGTGATTGTTTGAAGGTTGAATAGATTTGATGGCTATATTGCTGTGTTGTAACGCGTGTTCATGGACACATTTTTCAAACGACGTTTGATGGCGTACAAAATAATACTTAGATTTATGACGTACCTGCAAATGCATCAGCGACTATTCTGAGATTGGTTAGACGCAAACACGCTTAGCGCCGTTTCCTAAGCTGGTTAGCGGGTATTACTATGGGTCAGCTTCAGCCTCACGCGTTTCGCGTCTACCTACACCTTCGTTATCTTCGCGCTTGTAATTTGCCTCTGCTTGGAGTTCTCTGGAGTATTGTCTGCTTTTGTTTCATAATTTCTTCTACCTCGACAGAGGAGAGACCATCTCTGTAGACAGGCGACTGTGTGCACTGGGAAGTAGTCGAGGCATTTTCGAGTACATGCCTGCCACGTGAGGCAGCTGCGCAGCCAGAGTTGTGCCTGACCCACGATTCACGTCTCGTTGAACAGCGCTCGACATAAAATTCCCACTTCGCTTCTACAGCATTCTCGGTCTGACAACAAACTCAACCCATCATGTCAACCTCAACCGACCTCATACTCCCGGAGGCGGTCGTGCTAGAACCAGCGACAGATCAACTGTGGCCCGAGTCGCTCGATACGCCAGGCCTTATCCCACGTCATCTCAAGAGAAACGCAACGAGGTCATTCCCAATCCTCGAGGTACTGCAGCGAATACTTCATCGACTCCGCCCAACCGGCACGGCGGGTGATCTTGAGAAGCTCCTAGCCCTCATTGGTTTGTATCAAGCCGTCGGTCCTGTGTACAAACATCTGAACGATTTCTTCATCTGGGCTTTCACATCTCAAATCACAATTTTGGAGCACGATGCTGTCGCCAGGGATGTTTTAGCGTGGATGAGCACTGAGGTCATTCTGAATGGCCGTACTCGTAGCGCCGTGTTAAGTAGTGGCAGCCTTGACACTGCTAACACTAGCTTCTATCTTCCGTCACACCTTACGGGTGGGCGTGCTGCCTCAGAGCCCAACGACGAGAAGGTATTATGCTTACCCCCATTGGGTACTCGTATTTTCTGGTAAGCTCGTCATTGCTGCGTCTATTACACATTCTTGTCTCACGGAGAAGACCTTACGGAGTAGCTCAGTCTCTGATCTTTATTCCTGCTATGCTAACATTTCTAGGGTCGGCTTTCGTCCATTCTTATTCGCTAGGACTGGCGGTCATAGCATTAGGGGTGCAAGCAGTATCATGTCGGGCACTTCTGTCAATGACAAAGGCCAACTCCAGAATTCAATCACCATCACGACCCTTGGGTGGAGCTTGCAACCTCTCCAGAAATTCACCGAAGTGTGTCGCGAGTACAAGCTCAAGCACTTCGCGGGAACCACGACGGTATACTTCGCTGGAGGTCATGAGGGCTCGTACGGGCGCGGTGATGGGTGGCAGTCGGTTTCGAAAGCGATCAGGAAGCTCGACACCATTGACATGGACGACGAGGTGAAGTCAGATCTTATCAGAGACGCCGAGTACTATTACAGCGAGCGATCGTAAGTTCAACACCGACCTCCGCAACTTCTCGCGGGAGTCTTTGGCGACATTGAGCCTTGCTAACAAAATCAGACGGCAGTATTTTGCCGATTGTGGAATCCCATATCGCCGAGGCTATCTCTTCCATGGACCACCAGGCACTGGCAAGTCTTCCTTCAGTGCAGCACTGGCAGGTCATCTTAAGTGCGACATCTACCATGTGAGTATGCGCTACACCACTGCTTAAATACTACTGACGATGTCGCAGATCAATCTCGCATCGGGCGACATCAACGATGGAGGGCTTCACCGACTCTTTCTCGGCCTCCCGCGCAAATGCATCGTAGTGATCGAGGACATCGACTCAACCGGCATTGGTCGTGAGCACAAAGCGTCTAAACCGAAGCCAAAGGCACCAGCAATGGAGGACCTATCTGCCAATCTCGCCACAAAGTCCCTCCCGATGCCTCAATTCGCCCACGCATACTCCAGCGGCAAAGGCAATACCGTCACTCTCTCTGGTCTGCTCAACGCCATCGACGGCAATGCATCACAAGAAGGACGGCTCTTGATCATGACATCCAACAACCCAGACGCTCTCGATGGCGCGCTTATCCGACCGGGTCGAATCGACAAGAAGGTATACTTTGGCAACATGAGCAAGACCGCTGGGAAGAGCATCTTTATGCGCCTCATTGGCCGTGCGTTACTCGCGCACGACGCAGCATTTACCATGACGGAGATTGAGAAGTACGCGGACGAGTTTGCTGACAAGATTCCGCCCAACACTTTTACGCCTGCGCAAGTCCAGAACTTCTTGCAGGGCTGTCGTGGCGATCCGCACAAGGCTCTTCAGGATATCGATGCGTGGGTTGCGGAGAATTGCAAGAAGCTGGATGATACTAAGGATACAAAGAGCAGCAGCGAATCGTCGGCGAGCTTTGTGGAGCACAGTACTGGAAAGGGACATGCGAGCGACATTGAGTCGTTCTGAGTAACAAGGCTATGAGTAAAACGGTGTTTTGCATGAAAGTTTCGACATGGCGACGGCGTTCTTTCAAACTGGGCAGGCGTACTATCCCATGAACTTCTGCTTATGTGGGGGAGGTTCGGCTTGGATCCGCAAACTTGCGGGGATGAAAGATACATTAGGTATCAATCTACAAATAACATTCGGTAGTCTTGAAGCTCATGGCTCATCCTCATATCCCAAATAAACCTTCCTAATCCCTACCAACCAGTCACCTGCCCACCACTCCACCACAACCCATCCCCCCCCAACCCAACACCCAAAATCCATTCAATCCCACGTATCCCCCATATCGCTTCCCTCGCAACAACAACTCAACAGGCAGAAATCGCCTCCTATCCCCCTTTATCACATAAGCTGAACATACGTCACGCGAACTCTTGGCGAACGGTTGCCTTCCCGATCCCCTTGATCGCGTTTCAGCCTTACCTGTCCTGCCTGCCTGCCCACGAACGACGGCGGCCGAGCCGATTTGCCACCCCTATTCCTGTTCGCCCTGCGCCATGGATGCAGGAGAAGTGGTTGTTTGTCCTGCGGTGGAAATGAGATTTGGGGAGGGGAGGGTGGTGTTGGGGGAACTTGAATTTGGGGGCGTGGTTAGAGCGGGAAGGGGCGAGGGGCCAGAGACAAATTTGAATGCCTTGAATCTGCGAATTCGTGAGATCATTGCGAGAAACTTTGAAAAAGTCTTGTAAAGTGTGCGCAAGGGATCGAAGACAATGTGTGATGTCTACTTCACGTTTCGTTTTCTTGATGTTTGGGAACGGGTGGTTGGTGATGCGCAGCCAATCGGTGCATGGAGCAGGGGATGGTGGGTGGCGCGGCGGGTAGTGAGCAAAATCTCACGCGAGAGCCGCGGTCAGTCGTCCTCGATGCAATTAATTGATCCCTTCGGCTCAGACGACCTACTACGACAAGATCTTGTGTATACTACAAAGTTATTACAAATGGCCGTCTACGTTGTACAAAGTCTACTTGATGTCTCTTGAACGCGAGTTTCAAAGCCGAGGAACGATGCGCAGCCAATCGATTGCAGGGCGCAGCTTACGTGCCTGAGCTCTTGAAACATCACCTCGATATGGCTGCGTTTCAGAACTTCTCCAGCACGCTAGCCCGCCTTTGGAAGTGTCCTCAAGAGCGCCTGGAGGCTACAAATGTTTATTAGGCCCCGGACGTCATGCCTTCGCTCTTCAGGGTCAAGATCGGGCGTTACATCCTTCGCGCCGCGGTGTTCCAGGTTCGCTTCTACACTTGTGTTTAATTCCTTAATTCCACGATGAACGGTTATCACTACACCGGCGCTGGATCGTCGTACACCTTCTTTGATAACGCCGGCATGGACATTGATGACGCGATCGACGAATCTACAAACCTCAACAGCCAATACCAACAGTTCCTGCAGACTCGGGCTATGAACTACGGGTCAATTCCAGTGGGTGAGTGCTGAAGCACCTTGCAATGTTGCGCTGGACGCATGACTGACGATCGCTGCAGAACACCACAGCCAATCATTCGGATATGAATCGGCAACCAATCCTCCAACACTGCGACCACATTATGTACAGCATCTGTCTGTCTCGACACAGTCTTCCATGTCATCGGACTCGCGCTTCTCGGACATCAGTTCATTTTCGCAATTCCAAAATAGAGCATCAACTATCTCGACGGACTCTTCTCTCTCCGGCACCTCAAATGCATCCAGAAGTCAATACAGGACACAAGCAGAATTAACATTATCGGGATATCCCTCCCAGCACCCTTCTTACGCCCCGAATCCGAACGAAGTGCCAGTTTTACAGCCTCCAAGACGGCGCACGGCATCCCGCACTCCGGCGCAAGTGAAAAACTATTACACGACTTGCGTATCTCGAAAACAAAGGGCTCGGCGCTCGAACACCGCTCAGAAGTACTTTTGCACCATGTGCAGGGAGCCCTTCGTTGAGAAGGCAGACTGGAAACGGCACGAGGAGACATATCAAGAGCGACCAGAGGAGTTTCAGTGTGACTGCTGCCACTCGAAATACTTCTTGGGAAGAGATTTCGTTCATCACCATGTCCATGGCCACGGTTGCTTACCATGTTCGCTAAGCTCCAAGCAATCAGAGGCGAAACACGTCCAAGAAGCGAGACGAACGCGCAATACTCGCACTGGCTGGGGCTGTGGATTCTGCTATCACTTCAGCAGCGACTGGACAGAACGATGCAACCACGTCGCCCATCATTTCGACCACGAGGGCAAGACTATGGAAAATTGGAATCACAGTGTTGTCATTTACTCGCTACTTCAACGTCCCGCCCTCTCCAAAGCCTGGCTTGATCTCGTTGCCAGCAAGAATCGGGACTTCGTCGGCTTTGGATGGGACCCACGATCTACCGGCCGCGTGGAGGGCTATCCTGACAGTAGCAACACACCACAGCTTCAAGATGCACTGGAATACTTCGCGAGCGGTCACGATGTTGTTGCGCTGGTGCGCAAGGCCTTCGATTGCTCAATACCCAAAATTGGTCGAAGCTTCCCAGACAAGCCACTTCCCGTCCTGCCAAAACCAAGAGACTACCGCGTCAATCACAAGGCGTCTCTCCAAGACATTATGAGAGAGACCGAATCTTGGACGCAGTTCGTCAAGTCCGTTGTGGAGGACGAATTCCTCCCAACTGGTGTTACCGCACCCGACAGTGGCGCGCTGGACGGATCCTGGTTTGATTCATCTTTCTCGGGGTAGTGTACGAATATCAGTATGGAAAATGTATGAAAAGTCCGCGATGTCTTTGCGCCTGGTGCGCGTAATGTGTAATGGTAGATTGCGGGGATGACAATTTTTCTTCCGGTGTTATGGGCGGCCTCAATGATTTACGACACCAGGACTGTGTCCTGGCATCAGGATCAATCATGCGAATGGCTGGACTACTCTCGCACCATGTATCAATAAACTCAATTACGATGAGTAATTCACAAAATCTCCATTCTCATGTTCCACATGATCTTAGTGTTGCTCTCAATCGACTCGCCCTGCTTACTACAACGCCTTCACCGGTCCCCACCACGCTAGTCGACTTCGGCTTGCGCGCAGCGCCACTCATGCAGGCGAAGTTATCTGAAACACATCGCCATCGTCCGCCTCATTTCAGACGAATAACTTGCATCATCGGCTCTTGTGCAGCTGGTACGGTGGCGATTGACCGTGGCTGGTTGCCCAACACACGTGGTACAACGTGTGCACATACGTTCTCCAGTATCAGGAGAAGTATCATGAAGCATTCTACGACTTGTACTCACAATCGAGGGGTAAAAAGACGACTGATGGGTAATGATTTAGGTATAAGTTGAGGTTTGTAGCTCGGATTGGAGGGGATTAGATCTGCAGCAGCACGTGTTCTCACTGATTGAATCTTCGACCGCACACACATATACTGGAAAATAAACGTCCTTGACGCAGTTGACACAAACTAGCAAACGGCGGATGAGGCTTTTGGCAAGTCGATACTTAGAATGACAGAAATAAAAGTATGCAGTCTCATCCACATGTCCTTGGGAATATTGCTGATAGTTTTCGATCATCAGATACGAGATCGACCACTGGACACAACGATGCTCATCACGATCAAACTAGATGTTGCCTCCGTCAAGACACCTTCGAGGCCGACACCGACGCCGTTCGAACAAGATGATCACAGGAGGAAGAGGAAGGAAGAGCGCGAATGGAGACTGCGGTGTTGGCTGGACAAGACATGTCATGAGGAGGCTTGGAGTCCCTTCTCGACCATGTAATGAAATTTGAGCATGAAAGTTGTCACTGAAGACTATCCGTACAAACGCGGGCTGCGTGAACGCTGCAATTTCCCTCACCCTTGACTCGAGAGCAAGGCTGTCATCCGTATCAAACGACTGCGTGTTGTTGCCGCAACGGGTTCAGCTACTCTACATAAAAAGCATCAATCCATTCCATCTATTGCTGATCACGAACTGAGATCAACTATCAACCAGTATCAACTCTGCAATATTTCAACCACAAAGAATGATGAACATTCAAGTCTTCCTCTTCGCGCTCTTTAGCGTGCTAGCATGCTGCTGCCCTCCTCCCTTCGAAGACTTCCGCTACCTCGACAATACCACTCTCCTTCGCGACACCATCGCCGAAGTGACCGAAAAGTCAAAGTACGATCCTCAATTCGGCTGGGCCCATGTCATCAGCGATCCTAGCCCTCACAAGCCATGGGCCTCGAATGACGACAAGATAGTCTTTGTACCATTTTGCTTTGCAGACGAGTTCACCAAGAGCAAGCTGAACGACATCTTCTTTGGCGCGTGGCGACGTTGGTACAATGCGATTGGCAATGCGGGACCAGGTCAAGGCCACCGCTTGGGTGGGTTTTCTGAAATCGTAAACGATAAGCGCGAGAGCGTTTGGTGCTTCACGGATAGTCAGAAGAAGGTCTGGAATTCGGCTGTCCGCGCAGATGCCTTGGTCGTGAACATGAACCAGGGAGGTTACAAGAGCAGTTCGCTTACCGGGCATCGGCCGAACGATTGGTAAGTTCGAAAAGTGTCGATTTGTTGTTGAAGGGTCTTTGCTAACATTATGTAGGGATAGCACTCCTGGCCGCCATCAGATTAACTTGGGATGGTTCGACAGCTCCGACTTCGACGTCCAACTTGCGACTCGAACCGCTACCCACGAGATGGGCCACGTGTTAGGCTTGTGGCACGAGCACAGCCGACGAGATCGTAAGTCGTATTGCAAGAACACTAATCATAAATACTCTAACAAAATTTCAGGCGACTCATATGTCCGCTTCCAATGCGACCAACTCCAAGGCTACGACGTTGCCGTCGCACTCATCGGCAACTTTCCCGACATCACCATCGATGCGCTGTGCCACTCGCAGCTCCTCTCGCGCGACACATTCTGGCAGAGCATCCACTTCGCGCCGCACGACTTCTCGACCGACTTCTTCTGGGAGCGCGATCACCGCGACCAGAACGGTAACCCGGACGGTTTGCTCCACACATACTACGTCAGCCACAACAAAGAGTACGATGTCAATTCCATCATGCACTATCTATCCTCGACGGCAAACAAGGCTGATGTGGGAGGATCGATTCCGCGCACCGTGTACAATTCGCCGCTGGTCAAGTGGAAGAATGGAGGCGAGGGGTATACGCCGCCAGAAAAGGTTACCGAGGAGAATGCGGAGCTGATTCCGGATAATGTGGCGGCGATTCCGTCAAAGGGGGATTATGAGGGGATTAAGGCGATGTATCCGTGGCAAGAGTAGATGATGTTGCGGGTTTAGGGCTCGGGCGAGTATGAAGTATGTTAAATCGTCTCGAGATGATTATGCGTGGACTCGAAATGTGAAGATCTAAATACCTATAGTAATAGAAATGACTCTAGAAAATTAAAACTCTCAAATCACAGGCATTTGAGCAAGTCTAGCTGAAAGAGGCGAGCAAACAACCGAGTCCCCACTGCTATGATATCACTGAATAGTTTCAGCGGAACCTCTCCGCTGTGGTTCTTTCATTTCCTGCGCAGACAGCCCTTAAGTCGGCCTTTAGCCGCCATTCTTATTAGGGCCTCTTTGACCTTGAAAGGCCGCGAAAATCTTTGATTGCTCACCCACAGAGCCATTACCTGGAATCATGCGGGTGGTCATATCACTGCTCGCGCTATTTAGTGCAATTGCTCTCGGCTGTACCTTTCCGTTCAACGACTGGAGACTTGCAGAGAACGACACCCTTCTGAACGAGATCATCACGCAACACAAGGTCAATCTGCATCGTCGCTCAGCTCATGTCGTCGGAGGCATTGGAGGATCTAGCAGTCCTGTTGAAGCCTGGCCCGCGAACAACGAAGGATACACTCAAATTCCTGTGTGCTACGTCGATGCTGACATTCGCGACAAGGTCTCGAGGATCGTGAATCAAGCACATCAAAAATGGATCAACAAGCTCGGATCGGCTGGAGCAACCAATGGACACCGGTATAGTGGCTTGTTCGAGACCCTCGACAACAATGGAAAAGGGGAGTTATGCTATACCGACAAACAGCAAACCCTGTGGAATCGAAAGGTTCGCTCGGATTCTTTGAGGATCGACATGGTTCTTGGAACTCAAAACACAAGGGCGACTCGTGGTTATCTACCTAGAGAATGGTAAGTCGGCGCATCACGTAACGCTTTCTGGGTGAATGACTCACACTGTTGCTCTAGGAAGAACTCAATTTATCGGCATAGAATGGACGTTGATGGATGGACACTGGTTACGATGAAACACTTGCCATCCACTCGGTAGCCCATGAACTGGGACATGTCTTTGGTCTTGTTCACGGTGAGAAGCCGCCTGCGCACCAACGACCCCACTACCTTTTACCATACTGACTATTTTCGCAACGGCATAGAACATCAACGTCCAGATCGTAAGTCAAAATGCAGCAAATTCGAGGCAAATTACTTATCGTTCCTAGGCGACCAATTCGTTCACTTCCGATGTGAAAACCTCGCTGGATACCAGGAAGCCTCACGTATAGTCTCCCAACACCCAGGACTCACCATGGAGATTCTGTGCGCGAGCATTATGCTGTCGAATCAAGAACCTTGGCGCAGTCTCAGCTTCATGCCCTACGACTGGTCAATCGAGCCGTACTTCGACCGGTGGCACAAGGACGCGAATGGTATGCTGGACGGCCATCTTCACAGGTGGACTGTGCTGCATAGTAAACCTTATGACCTTGATTCAATCATGCACTACCACTCTGCCGAGGGTTCAAATGTGGTCCACGGTGAAGCAACGGTGCAGAATGCCCCACTGGTCAAGTGGAAGGGTGGCAAGGAAGGATTCAAGTCACCAAAAGCGGTCACAGATCTGAACGCCAAGATAATCCGGCCTAACAGCCTGAAGGAACCGAGTGATGGAGATATAGCGGCTATTCGGATACTGTATCCATGGGGTAGATGAGCGTGATGA
This sequence comes from Paraphoma sp. B47-9, assembly GCA_001748405.1. NCBI lineage: Eukaryota > Fungi > Ascomycota > Dothideomycetes > Pleosporales > Phaeosphaeriaceae > Paraphoma > Paraphoma sp. B47-9. Next base: position 100,408 of record BCLK01000024.1, read on the forward strand.
CTGAAGCGCTGGAGGTAAGCTACGTACAAGGATATTCTTGACGAGAGAAGATTCAAAACATTGGCGTTGCAGCCCTCCCCCATTGCGGGCTCATTAGACGCAGTTTCGCAAAATACCCAATGGATAGGCATCAATACATGCTGTCGCGACGCTCCAGCGTCATAACCTCGGCCAAGTTCTTCGTATACCAGATCCTCCAATTCCAACAGCCACATCCCCGCCAGATTATCTTGGTAAAACGACTAGATGTGTACTAGCAAAGAATAGAGTTCGACATTCGATGTGTTGGCTACGCAAGCTTCTTTACCTTTACACGCTAGAAATCACGCTGGGAAACGCACAAGCCACACCGCCCATTGAAAGGTATTGTAGCATATGGATCTTCTCACAGTAGAAGTGAATCCGCTTTCTTTTGTCGATAATTCCAAGCCTTGCCTATCGGCAAGTTATGTCTCTCAAATCTCATCCGTTCGCACTTGCATTACCTTGCAAACGCCCTCCATGCCAGCCTCCGCTCCACCGCCTCTCTGCAATTTTCTTTGCCCTCATCATTCAATTTAGCAACACTCATTAGTAAAACCACTCTAGTTCAACTAAGCATCACTGCGCTTCAACCACGTCGGATCATGAGAGTTACCATACTCTTATTTGCGCTCTTCAGCGTGCTCACGCTGTGCTGCACCTTCCCCTTCAATGATTGGAGACTTGCAGAGAACAAGACTCTTCTCAAAGAAGTCATCGATCAGCACAATTCTGGGCCTCCACATCAGCGTCGTTGGGCCCATGCCGTCGGCGGTTTTGGGGGATCGGACAGTCCCGTCCGGGCATGGCCTGTACGTCGAAATAACCAAGTACAAATACCCTACTGCTTCGCCACTGCATTGATCAGGGATAGAACGAGGCAGACTCTTCTGAAATCCATTGAGCGGTGGACTCGAAAGATCGGAGGTCCTGGACCCTACAGTAAACATCAATTCGGAGGCTTCGAGGAGCAGGTTGACGAGAACCGAAATCCCATATTGTGCTATTCAGATGACAAGAAGATCAATTGGAATACCCGAATACCGGCTGATACTCTGGTCATCGACACATTACAAGGTGGTGCCTTCGGTGGCCGCGCTACCCTAGGATACGTTCCAGCAGAATGGTAAGCAACATCAAGCATAATTTCTTGCATCCGAAGCTACGATACTAATGGCGCATGGTGCAGGTACGGATCCTTGGGCCGGCATAGACTACAGATTGGTTGGCAAGAGAACAAATTCCAAGAGGAGGGCGCAGTCCAGTCTATCACGCACGAGCTTGGTCATGTCCTGGGCCTGATGCACGGTAAGCTCAAACCTCCCTGCTCATTCTGTTCTGCCTTAATTTGCTGATGTCGCTATAGAGCATCAACGCCAAGATCGTGAGCAGTATGTTCATTTCGAGTGTGCGAACCTCAATGGCTACCGACGGGCGAAAGAGTTGTTGCCTCAACACTTTGCCTTCACTATGCACGAGCTATGCGCAAGTGCCATCTATACACAAGATGAACCATGGGCCAGCCTAGGATTCACTCCATTCGAATGGTCTACGTGGACATGGTGGGATCGAACTCACAAAGATGCTAACGGAAATGAGGACGGCTTTGAGCACATGCAAAGCGTGTTTCATGCGAAGCCGTATGATTATGATTCTATAATGCACTATGGATCAGAATCCGGCACGAGCATCCCGTTCAACCAGCTGACGGTACAAAATGCTCCTCTTGTACGGTGGAAGCAGGGTCGCGAGGGTTATCAAGCGCCAAATCAGGCCAATGATCAAAACGCGGAGCTGATAATCCCTCCTTTCGGGAGAGGACCGAGCGACGGAGATTTCGAGTTCGTCCAGAAGCTGTATCCGTGGGCTGGTTGATTGTTACACGGTTGGCAATGAGGTCAGAGAACGGTCACAAGGAGTAGCGATAGCATTGCGGAGAAATGCTATCGTCAGATGCTTTGAATTCTGTGAATGAGATCGACTCAATATTTCAAATTGCCCACGATATCCTTAGCATATGTGCTATTGTGATGATGCATGAACTCCGAGGAAGATTCGACGCTTGAAAATGTTCTGCTTGGCAATCTCACGGACCCTTTTACTTGAAATTCTGACTGTACCAGCAAATTGCGTTCACCCGCACGAGGGAGGGAGAAAAGCAAACGCGAACCCATGCGACCCACCATAAAAATAGCTTAGTACATAGCCTTTCAGTACTGAGAATTTCTACTCTCATCCACACCCTAGTTCTTCTTGCCTCGCACAAAATGTTCTCGTCAACTTGGATCCTCGTGTTCTCGGCGCTTGTGCTCCTTACACAGGCATGTATTCCTCCGTTCAATGACTTTCGCTATGCCGATAATACCACCCTCCTCCAAGCCGCCGTCATTCAACACGAGACCAATCCTGCCATGGGTTGGTCGCACATCCTTAACGGTAAAGGTCCAGCCGAGCACTGGCCAACTGGCGCCGATGGCATCGTCCACATCCAGTACTGCTTTGAGAACGAGAAATCCAAGAAAGAACTAGGCGCAATCATTATCAAGGCGTCTGAGCTCTGGCGCGGAGCAATGGGCAATGCAGGTCAGGAAAACGGACATCGCATGGGCGGCTTCTCAGAGTACACCAAAGACGGCGACACACCGTTCTGCTACAGCGGTGGCCGCTGGAATGATAAGGTGCCGGTCGGAACTCTAGTGGTGAGGTTGTTTCCCGACCCGCAGGATGGAGGCGGTCAAGCGTCGTTGGGATATCGCCCTAGTGATTGGTAGGTCGGACTTCATGATGCTATCGAGGCGATCCTTGCGCCAAGTGCTGACCATTGCGTCAATTAGGGAGGCAACACTGGATCGGCATCAACTCAGGATGAGCTCACCAGTTCTTGGTATCCAGCCTTACTACCTCAAGATCGCAGCCCATGAGATGGGTCACGTCATGGGGCTCAATCACGAACATCAGCGCCACGATCGTACGTCAGCACCTCGAATCCCTCTAATATCATCACTAACTATCTACAGGCGATCAATTCGTACACTTTGAATGCTCCAATCTGATCGGTTACGCCGCCGCCAAAGCCCTCGCCGACTCCAGCACCACCATGACTATCGACAAACTCTGCCGCTCCTCCGTCTTCGGCCGTTTACCACCCTACGTCGACACCGGTTTCCGACCCTTCTCATACTCCACTGAAGACTACTGGGAGATGTCGCACAAAGACAAAAACGGCAATTATGACGGCCAGAATCATCCATATTCGGCGACTTCGGATCCGGCCATGTATGACTACGAGAGCTTGATGCATTACTCGAGTTTCGAGAACATGAACAGCGAGAAGAAAGGTGAAGGTCTAAGGGCTTGCCGTTGGTGAAGTGGAAGGACGGGAAGTCTGGGTATGTGCCGCCGAATGAAGTGACGGACAAGAATGCGGAGTTGTTGGTGTATACTTCAACGAAGGTGGGGCCAACGAGCAAGGATGTGGGGATTGTGAAGGCGTTGTATGGGTGGGGAGCATGACGGGTAAGGCAGGAAAGAATGCTTGATGTAGATAGCGTAGGATTGGCAACTGGCTTGATAGAGTGAGCTGAAGTCAATTAGATGGTGCGAATAATCTCAGACCGCGCAGATCAAGATAATGGCCTTTTCATCATTACTTGTATGTTCACTGATTTTGTATCACTTAGCTACTCATCTTGCAGGCAAATCCTCCTTCTGAATACCCTGCACAGTAATCCTCGCACGCACCGTTGCGCCACTGCCGACATCGAAGCTATCTTCTCTGACCAGACCAGGCGCACCGATGACGTCTTGGAACGGCACATCGATGCCGCCAGTCTCATCGGTCTTATTCAGCAGCGAGATCCTGAAGCTGCCAGGATTTGCAATCATGTCCGCGGTGATGGGGATCCTGAAGGCTTGATCAAACGAAGGGTTGAAGATATCTGTACCTGGAGTGTATGTCTTCACCGCAGTCTGGAAGCTCTTGGCGCCATATGTGACCTTGACGCTGGGCTGCAGATCATCGCGTTGACCTTGAAGACCAAGAACACTGGCAATCAAAATTGTAGCCAGGCCGCACAGAGAATCTTGAGCGGTGCTACTTTGAGCAGACACGAGGTTTGCGTCAGACACAAAATTGTGATACTCGGCGTGGATCGTCAACTTTGCATCGATAGGTTGACCTTGGTGAGATAGACTAAGCTCGTGGGTGCCGCCGTTCAATAACACGTCCTTGATCGTCGTGTACCCAATGCCGATATCGTCGTCGCTGATGGTATCGTCATCTTTAATGTCGACAGCAATTTGTTGCTCAAAGTCTGAGACAAGGAAGTCGTGGGTCTCGTTCCAGATAGGCTCGTGGTCGTTCTTCTGCACCGACGTGCGCCACTCCTCCTCAGCACCGACGTTGACCTTGACGAAGCAATCTGGCACATCCTTGACAACTTTGGCAATGAGTCTGGAAACGCCACTCTTCTTTTTGGGAGCAGAAATGCCAGTCGCTTTTCCGATCGTCAAGCGAATAACACCGTGATGCGGCTGATAGGTCTTGAAGTAATCGTTGTTGGAATCAAGCTTTACGAGAAAGCGGTTGGGGAGAACAGCCATGCCTGAGATGATACCCAGAATAGTTTTTCGCACAGTGCCGGAAATGACGCCGAGGTCTGCAATGTTGGCGGCATCTGTGAAGTCGAGCTTGAGCTCTGGTGGGTTGATGAACGCAACTTGCGCAGCGCCGATCTTGGCTCTGCGTTAGTGTTTGATGTTTGCAATAGCAGCAGCAGATCTTATCATACCAGAGGGATGACATTGGTCAAGGGGCAAAGAAGAATGCTGAGTCTGCCCTTCAGATGAACCTTCTCGATACCCTAAAATTTCGTGATTCAATCAGTTTTGCTCTGGTTCGGGGGCTGGGCGATACACTGACGATCTTAGGGACACGTGCCCCGTCCAGCTCAATATCGCACACGCCTTCCCAATCGACGTTCATATCCAGCTTGATACCTTCATTTGTGGTCTTGTGGACATCAACATGAGAGAATTGAATAGGAACATGACCAAAGTCAAGCTTGACGAATCGCAGATTTGAGAGGGGACCTGGAAGGGTTGATGCAAGAATGGGCTCGACAATATCTTTCGTCATTTTCGATCCGGCCACACAGATGTTCGGCCATAGCTGTTCGACAATATCGTTCAAGAAACCTAAGAATTTCAGTCATATAACGGTGCAATACATGTGGAGGCTTTACCTGCAGGCTCAGTGCCACCAGAAGCCGTCAGGGTATCCATGAGTGATGACATGGTGGGAGGTCCGCGGCTCGATCAAATGCTTGGAAATGATTTCTCAACACTAGTGGGTACGAAGTAGGTGCGAAGTTCAATTGCTTGAGGAACGAGCAAGAAGATATGGTCGAGAACGCAGCTCGATGACCCGGTTTTGGTGTTGGCCAGCCGCGTTGTCTTGGCTGCAGCATTAGCGGTTTGACGTCACCTCATTGCTGTCAAACCGCGGGGAGGCACCAGTGATAGGTCATTGACTGCCCTAGCACATGGCACACATCGCAGCAAACAAGAAATGCCATTTGTGGAGTGACTCAATCATTCGCGAACTCGAAGGCACGTTGTGGAGTCTCTGCAACAAGCTCAGGAGATCAAACCCAATCCCAAACAAGCTAGCGTCGCACTAGGACACGGCGCTTCCCGCAACTTCTTTCTTCACCAGCTTTGTCGCGTCACAAACTCTCTTCCCTTGTCAACGAACGGCATTCTACCACCCTGACTGCGCCTAGCACTTCTAATGAAGTTTGTGCTATAGTCAGTCACTAGCACACAGTAGGATTATGTGACACCATATCCCCCAGGAGCGCAATGCTGGTATGTGTGTCGCCGCGCGCCGCCTCTCATGTACTTGGCTGACTTTACAGTAACATGACTTCCAAACTTTATCGCCAGCAGTATCACTGATGGTTCCCTTCATGACCCGCTCAGTTTCGTGCAGTAAGCGCTCCGACGCATGTTTTCAGTTGATCGCCAAATGTTATTCTTCGGGCACATCACATTCGCTGTCATCGACTTCGTTTGTGGGTCCAGCAGCCTGGTCCTTTCCTCGCATCTTTGATGCATGGCTGTTGGACAAAGGCTATGCCCCATATGAATGATTCCTGGACTCGGTAAGCATGAGCTGCTCTGCGGCTGGAGCTTCCTGAGAGACGGGAACAATGAGTCTATCTGGCGGTCTTACCCTGCTGTCGCACCCTCTTGGTAATTCCAATCGATGGGTGCCATGGCGCTCATGGGATTACTGTTTCGTTTCAACTCATACAAACTTGATTCCGAGACCACAGCTTATACTACTCCATACACCCACAAAATACGACATATTGCGTAGGGCATCAAGTAAGCTTCTTTATGTATACAGTGATTCACTTCCTAACTCCAATGATATTCATAAGCATGAGTGTTGAAGAGCTGGGATTGGTCGATGTCGTCTTAGCTCCACGGTTTACCACACGTCATTCGACGATCATGCCCGATCCGGTATTCCAGGCAACACTCGCCTCAAGTAGGCAACCGTTTTCATAGTAAGAGCATCACATCCGATACTTTGACCATAATCTGCACAATACATCATGCCTCGTACGTGTTACAGCCGCAAGGATTTCCTTGATGAGTACGTCTTTCCTCTGAACCCCGCGCGAGATTTTGAGCGGGATGGCTGTCCCGCGGAATTCGCCTCAGGCCACCCGCGGGAATGGGCGAGCTACAGCGAGGCAATCGACTTCGGGAAAGATGCAGGAAATGGCGACAGTCGAGCGTACAGGAGTTTTCACAGTGTTCTTAGCTCCGACCAGAAGCTGCTGGCAATCAGTTCGAATCGTGACCGCATCCTCGTTTACGACGTCCCAACGAAAGAACTTCGCGCCACACTCGAAGGGGCTGGGAAACTTGCCTTCAAGCCAGCGCAAGGGCCCGAACGGCCTGGGTATACCCTCTTGTCTAGCATCTCCTATGACGGAGACCGTGGGGCTACAAGAGAGAACCAACTCATCCTCTGGGATCTGGACCAACACGGGCGTCTCTTAGACGAGGAAGAGCCAATCGACACTGCAGCTTTTGCGACCAAAGCAATTGACGCGATACTTGCGGAGCTCATCTCGAACCATGAATGGACTGAAAGCTTTGCGCAGGCCTCGAATCTTCGGGCAGACTTCGAAAAGGCTCTCGGTTTGGCGGCTGCCGAACACCGCCGAAGACATCACACAATGCTCAAGGATGCTCAGCTCGGAGGGTTTTGCTCGAAGACTTTCTCTGCCGATGGCCGGCTACTTCTATACCATGCAATGAACAACTCCACTCAGCAAGGTATGCGAGCCCCCGAGAAGCTTCCGCAAGTAGTCGTCTACGACATCGATGCGAGCAAGGAGATCCATCGCCTGCAAGGTCATACAGACGCTATCATGTGGTCTGCATTTAGCCCCGATTGCGAGCATGTCGCTTCTGTTTCTTGGGATGGGACCTTGCGGATGTATTCTGCATCGACTGGCCACCTCGAATGGGTCACGGATGATTCGGGTGGCCAGAGCTGGGCTGGAGCATTCACGCACGACTCGAAGCACATTATCTGGAGTTCCAAAGGAGGTCGCAACATTCAAGTTCACCGAGTCTCAGACGGTATCAAGGTCTCTCAATGCCAGGAAACTTTCAACGACTGGTGCCGAGACTTTGATTGGCATCCCGCGGGTGACAAAGTTGCATTCTGCGTGGGGAAGCATGCGTATGTTTGGAACCCATTTGATGGTCCAGATGGGGTCATCATGCAGCACTTCGTGCTGGATGACAGCAATGAATGGCGTTCAATGGCCTCCACACAAAGCATCGGGTGGATGGAAGAAGGCCGAAAGCTGTGTCTCCAATTCTCGGACGGTACAAAGCTCGTGTACGACATGGAAGCCAATTCCAAAGAGATTTTTGCGCGACCAAAAGGTGTAGATGCTGCCTGGGTCGACAGCGCTTTCTATGGTATTCTGAGTGAGCACGAAGAAAAAGGACAAGACTTCTATCTAAGCGTTGATGGTGACGGCAAGGTAAGGTATTGGCGAACCAGCGTACCTGCACACCCATCCTGGTGGGAAAAGGAGAAGGCCACCAGCGAGAGTGAAGTACCAGCGACGAAGACATTCCCGGAAACTGGAAAGTATGTCAAGATTACGAAACTTCCTAGCAAGAGCGTACCACCGCAAAGCGACGAAGGATCAACTTGGGCTGAGAAGGGAGCGGCTCTCTGGACGGCCGAGTAGTGTCCCTCTCGCGATACGTCTGGGGTCGAAAAGCGTAAAGAAGATGTCTAGTATAAGCTGCACCACTCGCTACATGTACGATGCGCATGACCTCAGGCGAAATTTCCATGATCTCAATGCTCAGACAGTCTTGTCTCTCGCTTTTGTTTTCCGCCTTCGTGTGCGCAAAGCGTAGCAGTCTTTTCTTCACGTCGTTACATTACAATGTCAGGGCAACAAAGTCGGCTGTTCGACCTAAGCTTTCGCAAGCTAGCACTTTGTTCAGGGCTGCAGCGACTTGCATGCCCAGATTGCGATTATCGGAGGCGCGCCTTGGAAGCCACAGTCTTCCGCGTTGGCGAGCTTCGTGCATAATTTGAAACTGTATTACACGAGCTGACCTCTTCTCTGGCTTTCAATGCCGAAAGATCCTGTTGGGATCCGACCGCACGAGTTCTCAACGCTACTGATAACAGATGTCCGATCGAATCGAATGACGCCATAGAGTCACTTTGCAATTCCCAACGGCGGTTTGATCGGGACTGCGGGATTACAATTGATCCATACCAATGGTATTACCGGGTCGCTAATGGCGTTTCGGACCGGGGAACCGACTCCGCGCTTATATGTTTCCCGTTCAGGCTGAACCCCACACCGCCTTTCGCTTAGCCCCACGCTGTGCGGCTTATGTATCCTCGAACATATATGAACTCTTTAGTACGCGTGACTGTGCTGTGAAAATCGCGCGGTTCTTTCTTTTGACGATTTGCATGCCCTTCGGTCTGTCATTTCAGAACTGAGCGACTTGCATCCACGTCTTCATCGACGTTCGATTGAACACGTTCACTTGCCACTCGTGGTGGCTTTTCATTCCTCCCAATAATTGCTTTTGAGAAGCATTAGACAGCAGTAGTCTCCTGATCGAGTCTGCTTCTTTGATCACATCATTTTAACTCCGTTCTGTTGTGTCACTAAATACAGTAAGCACAGTACTCCATTGCCACGTCGGTTTGCGTCTTTGTATAACCAACCAGCCTTTTTGGGTGTATTAGTCCAGTATGGGTTCTACAGAAACTTCCACGTCGGTTGTTCGACCGACGGATGATGGCGAGCGCTATATGCTTACCGATCCAACCGCGATGCCCAAGGCCGGCGCCTTTCTCTGGAATACCAAAATGATGATCCAGGTCACTTGCCGAGGCTATGCCACTGCGTCTTTCATGCAGCCCGAGCCAGCAAAATATGCCTACGCGCCGACACTGGAGGCGAAAACATTCATGCAGCCCGAGCAAAACTACTACGCGCATCACCCAGGACGTTTTGTGTATGTCAAAGATGAAGACACGCATGAAATCTTCTCTGCGCCGTATGAGCCAGTCCGAGCGAAATTGGACAAATTTGAGTTCTCCGCCGGCAAAAGTGACATCAAATGGACTATCGAAAAGCTTGGTGTCCGCGTCGAAATGGGCTTCGAACTCCCCATGCACGATGTTGCCGAATTATGGAACATCAAAATCACGAATTTGACAAACCGTCGCCGCAACCTGAGCGTATACCCTTACTTCCCAATCGGCTATATGTCCTGGATGAACCAAGAAGCGGAATGGAACGAAAGAGTCGGTGGCATTGTCGGAAGCTCAATCACGCCCTACCAAAAAGCTGAAGACTACCCGAAGATGAAATACCTCAAAGACAAAACCTACTTCCTCTGTGAAACCACTCCAGTTGCATGGGAAGCACGACAAAAACGCTTCGAGGGCGAAGGAGGCCTACACAATCCGTCCGCGCTGCAAGAAGCACAACTCACCAACAGTGATGCACGCTACGAAACGCCCACCGCAGTAGTCCAATACTGGGCTGACTTGAAGCCCAACGATAGCAAAGAGTACCGCTTCCTTTTCGGCCCCGCGTACGACGAAAAAGAAATTCTGGACATGCGCAAGAAATACCTGAGCAAAGCGGCTTTCACCCAAGCATCTAAAGACTACGAAGAATATATCCAACGCGGGTCTGGATGTCTCAAGATTTCCACCCCTGACAAGGCTCTCGACAATATGATCAACAACTGGCTACCCCGACAACTGTACTACCACGGCGACGTCAACCGCCTTACCACCGATCCGCAGACCAGGAACTATCTACAAGACAACATGGGCATGTCATTCATCAACCCATCCGTCTGCCGCGCCGCCATTCTCCGCTCCATAAGCCAACAAGAAAAAAACGGCTCCATGCCCGACGGCATCCTCCTCGCCGAAGGCGCAGTCCTCAAATACATCAACCAAATCCCGCACACCGACCACTGCGTCTGGCTGCCCATCGCGCTAGAAATCTACCTCAACGAAACAGCCGATTACGCATTGCTGGATGAGCAAGTAACAAGCATGTACGGCGACACATACACCGTCTTCGACCGCTTCAGCCGCGCAATGGACTGGCTCCTGTCCACCAACGCCCGCGACGCGCGTGGACTCAGCTACATCGCGCAAGGCGACTGGTGCGATCCGATGAACATGGTTGGACCCAAGGGCGTCGGTGTGTCCGGGTGGTTGACCGTCGCAACAGCGTACGCCGTGAACTTGTGGGCGGATATTTGCGAATCTGCGGGAAAGACGATTATAGCGTCGAATTACCGTTCTGGCGCCGACGCAGTGAATCAATCCGCTAACGAACATCTCTGGGACGGCGAATGGTATGCGCGTGGCATTACGGATGATAATGTTACATTCGGCATCAAAGATGATAAAGAAGGTCGCATCTGGCTTAATCCGCAGACATGGTCGATCTTAGGTGGCGCGGCGGATGAGTCCAAGATTTCTAAGATCCTCCCGCAAGTCGACGCACAGCTCGATACGCCGTACGGTGTGGTCATGTTTGCGCCACCGTACACGGGCATGCGCGAAGATGTGGGCCGCGTGACGCAAAAGTACCCGGGCCAAGGCGAGAACGGGTCTGTGTATAATCACGCCGCGGCGTTTTATGCGTGGGCGTTGTATGGGATTGGAGAGGCTGATCGTGCGTATTCGGCGCTGAGGAAGATGGTTCCTGGGCCGGATGAGGAGGATTTGTTGCGGAGGGGACAGTTGCCGATTTTCATCCCGAATTACTATCGTGGCGGGCATGGGATTGAGAAGTTGGATCGTACTGCGGGGAGGTCGAGTCAGTTGTTTAATACGGGGACTGTGTCGTGGGTGTATCGGTGCTTTATTGAGGGGTTGTGTGGGTTGAAGGGTGTGAAGGAGGGGTTGAGTGTTGATCCGAAGATGCCGAGTCAGTGGAATGAGATGAAGGTTACAAGAGAGTTTAGGGGCGCGACGTTCGAGGTTGAGATTGAGCGGGCGGATGTGAAGGAGGTGGAGGTTGTGGTTGATGGGAAGAGGATTGAGGGAAATGTGATCAAAGATGTGCAAAAGGACAAGACGTACAAGGTGGAAGTAAAGGTTCCGAAGAAGACGGAAAGGGTTGTCCGAGTGTAGTTCAGAATGTATCTTTAGCTTGAGGCTCAAGTTGCTTTTCATTGTTGCAATACTCTTCATCCTCCATGCTGGCTATCCTCACCCGAAATTACGCTTTCAAATCGCTTCTCCATTCTACGACGTCTTGCTCTAGCGCCCCTCATCCCTGCTCACTCGAGCTTCAAAATTTTCTTGGCCCATCCCACGACCATCTTCCAGCCCACCTTCTTCTCCATCTCAACCTCGCCGACGGTAGCCCGTCCCTCTTCAAGCTTCTGGTATCCCGAATAACTTCGCCACATTCTAAAGTGCCAGTAGTTGCGTTTTTGCGTGTGCGTGGACGAGTTTGTGTGCTTTAACGATGCGCGGCGCGAACTTATCGATGCTCGAGGGTAGACAGGTGTTCGTAATAGACTGTAGTTTGCAGCTGTTCCCGTATACCTTCGCGATCTCGTACTGGAGTGTGTCGTCAAGTTGAGCGTGGGTGACGATAAACAGGCAATGGTGTGGTGGTGAGGGTTTAGGAAGGAGGTCCATGCGCAAGTCGTCTAGTGTCGAGTATCTTGGAGCTCATCTCCCCCTCAACCAAGGCCCCGCAATGTTACGAGTGATCATTCTGATGCTCTTCGTCTTCCGACTGATCTTTGTCTCTTTGGATCAATCTGCGGCCATGCTCCTTGCGCATACCCCGCCATGCTCCGCGGTGGCCAAGGTAAGATACACCGGCCAGCAGGAGAGTCCCTTCATAGGAGACATCGAGCTCACCATGCTGCGCCTCCCGAGGAGCGCCTCACTTGGATAGGAAGAACGTCGTCGGTATAGATTTACCCTATAGTCCTCGAGACTCCTCGTCCGTGTGTGCGCATCGAGGGCCGCAGGCCGCCTCGACCACAAACACGCGTAGAGCCGCCTCGGAGCCTAGACAACGACACAGCGGACAGCGATTCGACGAACATCGCACGGACTTGGTGGGCTCAGACCTTCCCATTGCTGGCAGCAGGTGGATGCTTCCTTCTCCGTCACACCCTTCAGGACTACGGTCACCTGGAGGCCCTCGATTCTCCACGAGCCCACCTCGAACATCACCAACGGGCAAGCCCGAAGCGGCCAATCTCTTCCGCTCGGCGGAGAGTACATTCGCATGCGGCTCCCTGGGTGACAACAGGCCCAGCGCTTCTTCTTCCAGGCTCTTACAGCTCGCGGTAGGGTAAACGCACATGACCTCACGAGCAGCTCGAGGTAGAAACATGCTTGCGATCACGTTGCAGCCCACAGTCATACTTACAAGAGCATACAGAGAGACCTTGGCACCTTCGGGCATCCAATCGCGCATGTCATCGCTTGCTTAGACCTTCGGAGCGGCGGCACCGCCGAAGGCACAGGGCTCAGTTCGGCCACCTCCCCGCATCACCATGGGGTACAACCACTGCCAACAACAACACCAGACTGAGCGTTCTGTGTGCGATGACGAACCGCGACATCGCATGGAAGCCTTGATACACCGCATATTCACGCTCGGCGAATAGCGGCATGCTCATACAAAGACAAGCCCGGACATGGGCGGGCAAAGCACCAACCATTTGCATCCTTCAAGCAGGTTTTGCGAGATGTCGCAGCGACAACAGTCACAGACTCGATCAGTGCCAGGCGGAGACATTGCAGCACCAGAAGCGCCGCTCGGTATGAACCTGCCGAGGCAATAAGCCGTCTCGATGCGAAGGCGGGGTTTGAGAGCAGAAAAGGCCACAGGGACCGAACAAATTCTTCTCCGGAAGATGTAGCCTCGAAGATGCTCGGCACTTGACGACAGTCGGACAAAGGACAGAGGATGTGAGACGAGTAAGGAGATGGGCAGCGCGACACTGCCGCATACCACTGAGCTGAAAAACCAGTTCACCTACCTCGCAGACTGCCTGCAGGCATCGCTACGACATATGATCGCACCAGTAATCCAGAGCCAGCCAGAAAGGGTGTTTGCACAAACAGCGCCTCGCCACGACAGCTCTCTTCATTGGCTGTATATACGGTGCGATCTAGATGGGACGGGCGGCGTGGAGTATCCGATTGCCGGCACAATGAACTCACTTTCGTTCATGCTGGTGGTTGGTACCACGGGTGGGTCGTGCACCTAAACACCAACAAAGTCGTCCGGACCCTGTTCAGTCAAGCCAGCCTACTCTCACCAGAGCAGCGATCACGACTACGGCTGAACTTTGTACGAATCTGAGAGTCACAGCAACCGGCCGAGGACAAGCCCGAGAGCTTGTGCATGACTTTAAGGTGTTGGTAGGGTCAACATCGGACTCACCGGTCAAATAGCCGGGTCAAAGGCAGACGCTGTAGAACAGCTCTTGCCTTCAGCGCACACCACAGATGCCGCAACTCATACTGCCTGCACTCAGTTACAATGGTCGGGTCTCGAATCACAGGTTGCATCCAAGTAGATGCGGACTAGAGTGTGCTCCGAATTACCCGTCTCTTCATTCGGAATAACACATGATGCAGCAACTCAGAGATGATGGTAGACACGGGACGACCGTGAGCGGGATGGTGATCCTGCATCGTCATCCGGACTGCCTTTGAAGTTTCGTATCATGTTGCGAAATTATTCTCGTCCCTTGGAAAGGATACGGGTATGGGCAGCAGCTCATCCAGTCGCCCGCCAATGGTTCTGCTCATTTTGCTCGGAAGAACATTGAGGCTCTCCAGAAAAGTTGTCCATTCGCGAATATCTTGAAGCTTCTTCCGAATCAAGACATGGCGAAGGCTCTCGCGCATATACGGTTTCAAGCTTTTAGTGTCGGCCTGAAAGCTCTTGATGATGCCGTGATGCACGTTCATCTTGATGCCGATATCGTTACGCGTGTCAAGTTCGAGATCGAACTGCGGAGTCTGCGACCACATCCAGTCATCGGTCTGTGGTGATCAGCACATAAATACGGCCCGCAGGAGCATGTAACATACGCGCATCTCGTCGTAGCCTTTCTTTATCTCCGGAATGCCGAGGTAGTCATCACCGACGGTCGCAACGATGTTTGTTGGCCCAGTTGACGCGTACATCTCTGCAAACTCTTCTTGCAGCCGCTGTTGAAATGGTGCCACATCGAGCCCAATGTTGCTGACCGGCGAGCTCACGCTCTCCACGCCGAGCGCCTTGATGTGTTTCTTCGCTGGGGACCGCAAGTACTGGGGTATGATGTGCAGGTTCGGCGAGCTCAGTAGAGTGGTTGCGTGGTGCAGCGCCCGCAGGCGTGTGAGCTTGTAGGCAGAGCCAGAGACTTTGAGGGGCCTCAGCTTGGAGCCATCCTCGACGGTGTAGGGGGTGCGGTGTGTGTCTTGCGGGTCGGCGGGGCGCTTCTCATGGCCCTGGTCGAGCACAATGTCGTGTCGCTCGTTGACTCTGGCGCGGTCGACGCCGAGCTTGCGGAGGGCGCGAACAACCATCTCGGCGTGCTTGTCTCTCGTGAAGTCGTTGCGCGGGCACGTGATGCTCCAGTTGAGGTTGCCCTCATCATGGAAGACGGTGCCGCCCCCAGACCGGCGGCGCACGAGGTCCACGGTGCCAATGGCTGGCGGTTCGGTGTCGGCGGCGGCGATGTTGCGGTGTCGTGCAGCATCGAGGATGCCCAGATTGACCTCCGTCCACGGGTTCTGGTTGCGGCCAATGACAACGCACGGCCTGTTGACATAGAGGAACAAGACGGTGCTGTCCGGCGGCGACTTGCGCAGGATGTGGTCCTCGATGGAGAGGTTCAGGTACGGGTCGCTGCTGGTGGAGATGTAGCTCTGCAGCTTGTTCGCTGGGTCAGACAGCGTTTCTGTGAAGGACGCGAAGCTCCGCAGACGGCCAAAGCCAGCGCGGGGTACGGCAAAGCATCGCCGAAGCGCCTGGCTAGAATGCAGCAGCGCCGAGCCCCTGGATGGTGCCATTGCCGTGTTCGCGATGTTGGTGTTGGTGTTGGAGTTGTGGAGCTGCAAGCTTGGGCGATGCGGAGACATCCGAAATGGCGGGCGCCACCATGCATCTTTCCCAACGTCATGCCTCATGCCTCAACACCATCGTCTGCCCGCACCGCCGTACCGCGACATCTGTGGGACTGCATTGCACCTCAAACAGCTCTGTTCAGCCTCTGGTCACCTATGGAAGATGCTATAATACCCTATGCCCCGTGACGGACTCCGCACCCTGACGAGGATACCTCAGGAGCCAGGAACAGCCCCCTCCACTTTGCCAGGACCGCATCGCACATTTATCATGACACACTGGTTATTGTACTCTGGAAGAAGCGTAACTCTAGGCCGTCTTCTTCTGGTGGGGTTGTGTTGGCCAACCTTTTCTACATTTTCCATCTCCTCCGTCTCGTCTCATCTCATCTCATGACATGTTTCCCTTTCTTCATATTCCTGCATTAGTACGAGGACACGGTTGAGGGTATCAAGAGCTTCGAACACGTCCGAGAGTATGCGCAGTGCTTCTGAGATGGAATCGCTGCGCCACCAGGTGTTGCTGCTTCAAGGTCTCTCCTGAGAGTATCGTGGCCGAAGCTCGCGTTCTCTCACCATGTCCACCGCTCACCACCACGCTCGTACACTGTCGACAACACCATAGTGAGATACAACAAGCTGATCCTGAAGCTCAACCTCAATACTTCGACGATGGGTCCTGCCGGCCTCTCCTTGTCCCATATAATTGCTTCAACTCGCCAGCCATCCTCAACAGCCATCCAAGTCCTCTGTCTCAGCGGTCATCCTCAGGCCTCCTCGTTGATCTTACAACAAACTAACGTCGGTTCGAGCAGTGTTACTATCACTTATTCGCTCCTTTCTTGTATTATATGTTTGCTTGTAAGTATCCCAGCCCGGTCGCATGACGATCGACTAACTGTGTGCAGATTCGTACTCGTTTCGCGGCGATATAGCCTTACTCTCACTACTGTACTCTCAGCAACGCAAAGCATTGTTCAGATTTGATGTGTTGTACGGTTTACGTTGGTAAGTCCAATCCTCCGGAGCGATGACCGCTGTTCAGGAGATTTGGGTGGCTGTCCTTTTTGCTGGTGCATCCGCTGGACATAGCATTACGGTATGCTATACGTGTCGCCGCACTTTCGCAAGCCGAACAAGTCCTTGACGACCTCATGCGGCACCATTGCACCAATACGGCCGGCATCAGATGCATACGAGCATTACATACTACGCCACGTCGTCGGCGTCCTGCCGTACTGCCCGTCGGTCGTTGTCGTCGGTGCTGCAGCCTTGCCCCCGGTGCGGTCACGCGGCGGGCGAGGTGCAACGCGCTCTGGCCCTTCACCCAGCCTCCCATGGCAACCGCAAAATTACGTCCCCTCATACGCGGCCCTCACCCCACGACAACACCGTCTGACGAGTCCTCTATTGTATAGGAAGGGAAATGGGCATCTGCCTTTGGGTATATAAATAATGCGAATCTCAATACCTTTATCAAACAAGAGAACCTCTGATGCCGTAGTGGGTTATCACTCCACTCTCCATCTCGCCAAACAAGCCCCAATTCGAAACTCGCTGCTAACAAATTTTCCAGCGAATCTCGACCGAGCCGGCCCGCGGAAACATTTAAAGGAATGCTAACATTTCCTCCAGGTGTTTCTAACAGGTCTAAGCTTGGCAGGGGGAGTTCGCCCTCCCTTTCTTCGAACAACGATATGTTAACGCTTTAATAGGTTTTCGACAGCTCGAGTTCGCCAAAGCGACCGGTAAGTACAATTCCCCCAGCACAAAACATCACCAACCCACTCGGCAAAACAAGTTCTCTCTTTTTTGCTGTTTTTTTGCTCATTGCATACTAGTATACCAACTGACATTGCTGCAGGGTAGTTATCAGATAGCAAGCAAGTAACAATGCACCACTCCCCGCTAGTCGGGTTCTTCTTTTGCTTCCCACCATCGCTTTGCAGTGTGCATTGCCGCAGCCCTATTTGCATCGGGTTCTGGTCTCGCCTGGTGTTGTGTCCTCGCTAAGCCCACGTCGCGCTGGCACTTTGTTGTCACAAAATTCTCCCCGCCCACAAACTCCCTCTCC